>CAUYLG010061598.1:0-40382 GCA_963573385.1 Cacajao melanocephalus | reverse complement strand
AACCTGTACACTGCTGGTGAGAGAAGGGAAACCTGTACACTGCTGGTGAGAGAAGGGAAACCTGTACACTGCTGGTGAGAGAAGGGAAACCTGTACACTGCTGGTGAGAGAAGGGAAACCTGTACACTGCTGGCCAGAAGGGAAACCTGTACACTGCTGGTGAGACTGTAACGTGGTACAGCCATTGTGGAAAACAACATGGAGATTCCTCAAATAATTGAAAATAGAATTACCATGTGATCCAGCAGTCCCACTTCCAGGTATGTATCCAGAGGAGTTGAAATCAGTGTGTGGAAGAGATATCTGCACTCCGATGTTCATTGCAGCGTTGTTCACAGTAGCCAAGATATCAACCTAAGTCTCCATTCACAGATGACTGGATAAAGAAAATGTGGCACACATGCACAGTGGAATATTATTTGGCCTTTAAAAGGAGGAAATCTTGTTATTTACAACATTAATAAACCTGCAGACCATTACTGTAAATGAAATAAGCCAGGCATGGAAAGACAAATAGTTGGGATCTCATTTCTTTGCAGAACCTAAAAAAGTCAAATTCACAGAAGCAAGAGTAGAATGGCAGTTACCAGGGCCTGGAGGTTAGAGGAGTGGGGATTAGATATGTTGGTTTAAGGATAAAAATTTCATCTCAACACGAAGAATAAGTTCGAGATGTATACTGTGGTGACTATAGTTAATAACAGTGTATTCTGTACTTGAAAATTGCTCAGAGACTAGATTTTAAATGTTCTCATGACAAAAAAGTGATTATGTGAGGCAATGCATGTTAATTAGCTTTATTGAGCCATTTCACCATGTGTACATATTTTAAAATATTATGTTGTATATTCAATTTTCATCAGTTTAAAAAACTATTTTTTAAAAAAGTATTGATGTTGAAAAGTCTGATAATCAAATTTTCTTCTCCTGTAAGTCATTTGCACACTTTGCCTAGATACTCAAATATTTTTTCTTTAAAGTACAATTTTACTAGAATATGTTATGCTGGTCATTATAAAGCAGATATTCTCACATGTACCATGTGTTCTGTCAATATATAGGTTAAAAAACCTTTTTTAAAGAATATTTTTAAAAATTTTGGTTTTTAATATTTGCTGTGTTCCTTAACTTTTTCTTCTTCAAAAACTCCTATTTTTCATGTTAGATTTTTTTGCCTGTTAATATTTTTCACCTTTTTTTTTTGTTTGTTTTTGTTTTTGAGACAGGGTCTTGCTCTGTCGCACAGGGTGGAGTGCAGTGGTGCAATCACAGCTCACTGTAGTCTCAACCTCCTGGGCTCAAGCAGTCTTAAGTGGTTGGGACTACACGTGTGTACTACCACATCTGGCTAATTTTTTTTTTTTTTGTATTTTTGGTAGAGATGGGGTTTTGCCATCTTGGCCAGGCTGGTCTTGAACTCCTGACCTCAGGTGATCCACCCACCTTGGCCTCCCAAAGTTCTGGGATTACAGGAATGAGCCACCATGCCCGGCCAGTATTTTTCACTTTCTTTTGAATTGTTTTATCTCTTTTTTAATTTTTAAAATATTTCTCCTATATATATGTATTTTTTCGACACAGAGTCTCACTCTGTTCCCCTGGCTGGAGTGCAGTGGTTGATCTTGGCTCCCTGCAACCTCTGCCTCCTGCGTTCAGATGGTTCTCCTGTCTCAGCCTCTTGAGTAGCTGGGACTACAGGCACATGCCATCACGCCGAACTAATATTTCTTCTATTTTCAATTATTTTAAATTAGAAAGCTTTTAAATCTTTGAAGGCATTCTGTTTCACTTTTAATTTCTTTTAAGATTCTCTTGTATTTATTAATCTGCCTTCCTTCTAGTTTAGTTTATTTCTGTAATGATTTTTCCTTTCATTTCTAATTTCCTGAGCTCTATCACTTTATTTCTAAATTTTTGAAATTATGATTTCGGTATCATTTTCTCAATGTCTTTTAGCTTGTTTTTAAAATTATAAGTTACAATTTTAGCGTTTTGTGAGCGTATCTTTTTTTGTCCATAGGAATGTTATTCTTCTTATTCTATGTTTTCTTTTAATAACTTTTTTTTTGTTTTTTGAGATCGAGTCTCGTTCTTATTGCCCAGGCTGGAGTGTGGTGGCGCGATCTTGGCTCACCACAACCTCCGCCTTCCGGGTTCGAGCGATTCTCCTGCCCCAGCCTCCCACGTAGCTGGGATTACAGGCATGCATCACCACGCCCAGCTAATTTTTTGTATTTTCGGTAGAGATAGGGTTTCTCCATGTTGGTCAGGCTGGTCTCAAACTGCCAACTTCAGATGATCCACCAGCCTTGGCCTCCCAAAGTGTTAGGATTACAGGCGTGAGCCACCACACCTGGCCTGTAATAGTGCTTTATGGTATTTGACCAAATACTTTTTTGTCACTAATTTTTACTGAAAATAGTTTTCTCAAGCTTTTAGAAGGAAGAATAGTTCAAGGTGTCTTTATTAATTTCATATCTCTCCCTCTGCTGTTTTTTGGTTTATTTTTTGGTTTTGTTCTGGTAAAGGGTTAATGTGGTGGCTCGCTTTCTGAGACTTCCTGACTCTATAACCTTCCCTCGCTTGTATCTGGGCCTTCTCTTTCCTTTGTCTCTGTCACCATTGTCATAGCCCAATTCTGATTCTCCTCCCAGAAGCTTCTCCTCAGTGCGATGTCCTGTCCTGGAAAGGACCTTTGTTTGGTTGGTTACAAGTCCATGTTTCCCATCCTTCTCTGGCTCCTTGCAGAACTTACCAGTGGCCCTTATAGTCACTTTTTTGGTTTGATGAAACCCTTCCTACTTTCAACTGGTGTTCTCACTTAGGTCTGCTGTGATTTTCAGAGTTTGGTTTATGGCTGGTTTGGCGTTTCCTGTTCTCAGTTTTCAGATGTCTTGTGGCTTTTTTCTTCTTCCAGCACATTAACATTTATTCCATGCGGGTATTGTAGTTAATGTTGGTTGTCTCCACGAACTTGTATTTTGGAGTTTGTGAGCTGGTTTGTCATGTAGTGTCGTTGTCCGTGGTCTTTTGGTTTTGTTATCAGATTGCTTTGTATTTTTTTAGGGAATGATTTGGTGAGATCAGAAACTATTCAGAATAGGTTTTTTCTATTTGGGTGATCTCACCAAATCATCCCCTAAATCTATCCAAATAAGAAAATCTATCCAAATAGTAAAAAAACTGTTGTGTGATTACTCAGATTCCCTCTCATTTTCAGTGCTTAGACTCTGAGTGACTAGGGAGTCATTGCAGGATTTTGAGCAGTGGAGTGACATACTGGTGTTTTAAAGGCTCTCTCTTGTGATATACTGAGAATAGACCACAGGGATGTACAGGAAGAAGCAGGGCGACCTATTAGAAGAATATTACAGAAATAGGCAGGGTGCAGTGGCTCATGCTTGTAATCCCAGTACTTTCGGAGGCCGAGGTGGGTGGATAACTTGAGGTCAGGAGTTCAAGACCAGCCTGGTCAACATGGCGAAACCCTGTCTCTACTAAAAATGTAGAATTTAACAGGGTGTGGTGGTGGGTGCCAGTAATCCCTACTACTCAGGAGTCTGTGGCAGGAGAATTGCTTGAGCCCATGAGGCGGAGGTTGCAGTGAGCTGAGATCTGCCACTGCACTCCAGCTTGGACAACAAGAGTGAAACTCAGTCTCAAAAAAAAAAAAAAAAAAGACTATTTCAGAAATCCAGGCAAGAAATGTTGGCTTAGACTAGGGGAGCAGCAGTGGAGTTAATGAGAAGTAGCCAGATTTGCATGTATTTTGAGGTATAGTTAATAAGATTCCTTCATGAACTTGATGGGAAGTATGAGAGAAGGTAGTCGAAAAATAACCCTGGTTTTGTCCTTAGCAAACGTAAGAATGGAGTTACTTTAAACTGAGATTAGGAGGCTGAGGCTGCGGTGCAGGTAAGATAGACTTTGGGGGTGAGATTAAGAGTTCAGTGTGGACTATGTTGAGCTTGAGATGGTTATTAGACTTCTGAGTGAAGATACTCTTTGTGATTCTGTGAGTCCCATGTTAGCATGAGGTAAAAAAAGAAAGACATTGTTTATCATAGGAAATTGGAAAATATGGAAAAGTTAGGTAAGAAAATAAAATAAGAATCATGCTTAATCCGACCACTCTCATTGTCAACATTCTGATATGATTCTAAACATGCATATAATATGCATTTAGAACACATTGTTTTTTTTCTTTCCAACTTTTAGGTTTAGGGAATACATGTGCAGGTTTGCTACAGGCAAATTGTCTGTCATGGGAGTTTGGTGTACGGATGGTTTCGTCACCCAGGTAATAAGCATGGTACTCTATGGGTAGTATTTCGATCCTCACCTTCCTCCCACTTTCCACCCTTAAGTAGGCCCCAGCGTCTATTGTTCCCTCCTTTGTATATGTACTCAATGTTTAGCTAGCACTTAATAAGTGAGAACATGCAGTATTTGGTTTTCTGTTCCTGCATTAATTCGCTTAGGATAATGGCCTCCAGCTCCATCCATGTTGCTGCAAAGGACATGATTTTATTCTTTTTTTTATAGCTGTGTAGTATTCCATGGTGTATATGTACCACATTTTCATCATCCAGTCCACTGTTGTAAGCATTTAGGTTGATTCCATGTCTTAGCTATTGTGATCAGTGCTGCAATGAACATACAGGTACATGTGTCTTTATAGTAGAACGATTTATATTCCTTTGGGTATACACCCAGTAAGAGCATTGCTGGATCTAATGGTAGTTCTAAATTCTTTGAGAAATCTCCAAACTGCTCTCCACAGTGGACGAACTAATTTGTATTCCCACCAGCAGTGTATAAGCGTACCCTTTTCTTTTTCTGTTTTATTTTGTTTTGTTTTAAAACCAAAGTTTATTCCAGCCAATTTACTGTACTGTTTTCTAATAACAGCTCATGGATCAGAAATGGTCTCTGTTTTAAACCTTTCTATCCATGTCAAACACAATGATGTTGGGATAAGAGAGGTCCTTTCCCTAAATGAAAATACAATACTTATTCTATGTAATTCTGGAGGCCAGAGATATGAAAATAATGTATTTATAAGAATTATATTAAACAATCTTTATTTGATAAATAGTATTTTACAATCCTAATGCTATCTATCAAACTTCAGTAACAGCAATTTTAGCATCAATGAATGAACAGTAGCTAAACTAACAAGATCAATCAAAAAGGCTTTAAAGGGGGCAGCACCAGCTGATGTGCTGCCAAGGCTCTGGGCATTCGGGACTCTGCTACAGGGAAAACAATCAAAGCGGCAGGTGCTCTGGACCCAAGCCCTCACATCATGGCCTGCCTCCCTCCTGTCCCCTTGGCACTTCTGGGCCCCTGTGGGCTGCAGACAGAAATCCAGGCACGGAAGGACAGCCTGGGAAAGGGTGGAACTTAACCTTGCAGTCAGCCGGCTTCTGCCTGTTATGGTCATTTTCTTTCCAGAGCACCTAGAGCACTTGCTCAGTGGATGCGGCAGCCATCCAGCCTTCTTGGGCCATTTTCTCATAGAAGAGGATCTTCCCCTAAAAACTGGAAGTGTCTTTCTCCAATTCCTGGGCCAGATCTTAGGCCGTCGTCTTGTAGGTCATGAGTCTGACACACACGGTTCTAGTTTTCGTGGTATTGTCAATGGGATTGTGTTCTTGATTTGGCTCTCAGCTTGGATACTGTTGGTGTATAGAAATGCTATTGATTTTTGTACATTGATTTTGTATCCTGAAACTTTGCTGAAGTTGTTTATCAGATCTAGGAGCTTTTGGGCAGAGACTATGGGCTTTTCTAGGTATAAAGTCATATTGTCTGCAAATATGGAAGAGAGTTTGACTTTCACTTATCCTGGATGTCTTTATTTATTTTTCTTACTACTCTATCTAGGACTTCCAGTACTGTGTTGAGTAGGAGTGGTGAGAGAGGACATCTTGGTCTTGTTCTGGTTCTCAGCGGGAATACTTCCAGTATAATATGCTTCCAGCAGCACATCAGGTGGTGCTGCTCCCTGTAAAGCACTTTTGATTGCTCTCTTGTTAGTTTAGCTACTCTTCATTACTTGATGCTGAAATTGCTCTTACTGAAATTTGATAGCATTAGGATTGCAATGTATAATTTATCAAATAAAGATTATTTAATATAATTCTTACAAATACATTATTTCCACATCTTTGGGCCCTCCAGAACATTCAGTATGACGTTGGCTGTGGGCTTGTCATAGATACCACTTATTATTTTGAGGTATGTTCCTTCGATGCCTAGTTCGTTGAGGGTTTTTAACATGAAGGGATGTTGAATTTTATTGAAAGCATTTTCTGTGTCTATTGAGATGATCATCTAGTTTTCGTCTTTAGTTCTGTTTATGTGATGACTCACCTTTATTGGTTTGCGTATGTTGAACCAACCTTGCATCCCATGGATAAAGTCTACCTCGTTGTGGTGGATTAGCTTTTCGGTGTGCTTCTAGTTTCTGTTTCCTGGTATTTTGTGGAGAATTTTTGCATCTACGTTCATCAGGAATATTGGCCTGAAATTTTCTTTTTTTGTTGTGTCTCTGCTGGGTTTTGGTATCAGATTAATGCTGACCTCAGAATAAGTTGGGGAGGAGTCCCTCCTCCTGAATTTTTATCAATAGTTTCAGTAGGTTTGGTATGAGCTCTTCTTTATACATCTGATAGAATTTGGTTGTGACTCCCTCTGGTCTAGAGCTTTTTCTGGTTGGTAGGTTTTTTAGTACTAATTCAATTTAGGAACTCATTATTGATCTGTGGAACACATTTTTACAAAATGGAATTTCTACTGAATATACATTTAAAAATTTTCTTTCACAAGACATGACCTGAGCATTTTCTAATAGTGAAAGTCTTGGAAAACATGGTTTTTAATGGTGTTTCATTACTTTTTTTTATTGTAATAAACCCAACCACTTGGATTATATACTCTTTCACTCACTCCTTTTTACATATCTGTTGCAGCTCCTATGCTTTAATCTGGAGAATTTGGTTTCTTGTAGTAGTTGCTGGGTACCGTAATTCAGACCTGTGGTTTGGCAGTCAGCCTGGCTGTAGTATCTAACTGAGTCTTGTGGAAGATCCATGCTTAAAAGGAATGTCATGGAGGATTATATTCACCTCAGTCATTCAAGACTTTGGCATAGCCCCATTCCTTGAGGAGGAGTTGCTGTCACTGTGACTGCCACAGAGGGAAGGAAGCCTGGGCATTTGGGACTGGAGAGAACTTTCTGAGTCACTGATACCTCGTCTCACTGTACATGGGCTGCGTGTGTTGAAATGTACCAGTTTGTCAGGTACTATGTTTTGAGGTCCAAGTAAGCTAAAGGAGTGTAGAATGGTATCTAGTTCATACCCTAGTATGCTTTAGGTCTAAGTGTTGGTTAATTCTGGAAGGACTGAAGGAATAGGGGAGATTTAATGAGCTCCATGCAGCCTACAGGTTATTGAGAAAAGAAAATGAGGCTCTCAGTCCCAGACCCATTTCCCTCTAATCCTTTTCAACAAAAGTTGGCAAACTGTTTCTGTAAAGGGCCAGATAGTTTTAGCTTTGAAGGCCATATGATTTCTGTTGTCAGCATTGAGCTCTTCTGTTATAAAGCAAAAGCAGCCATTGGCAGTACAGGAACAAATAGCCGTGGTTATGTTCTAGTAGAACTTTATTTACATAAAAGGTGACAGGCCAGATTTGGGCAATAGTTATCAACAGCTGCTTTGAAAATGTTTTGGAAATGGTGTCTCTGCCTGTTAGCGGTCGTTATCCCCAATCTCTTTGGATCAGAGTTTCTCTTAGATTACAAAGCTGGATCATACAGACATGACTTCTAGGTCTGCATTCTCCCCACTGCACTCTGCTGCCTCTTAGAAAAAGATAAAGTAAAATGACTAGAACCCATGGAAAGAGGGAAAAGTGGAGCCCAGAGAGCTGATGCAGAACTAAGAGGCAACTCTGCAAGTTAAATGTGGAATGTTTGTGTGACTTCCCATCCAGATTGTGACCTCCTTGAAGATTGGGACCACATCATATCTTGTTCTCATTTTCTATTTTATTTTAATGATCGGCCTTTTTGGTTGAATGAATGTGTTTCTTGAACTAGATACATGCAACACTGAATAAACTCTTGTTAGTTTCTTTGTCCCCTTTCATCCTCCCCACTTAGTAGCTTCATTATATCCTTGGCTAACCTCACTTGCTATTCTCTAAACATACCAGGTGGCCGGGCACCGTGGCTCATGCCTGTAATCCCAGCACTTTGCGAAGCTGAGGTGGGCAGATCACCTGAGGTCAGGAGTTTGAGAACAGCTTGGCCAACATGGTGAAACCCTGTCTCTGCTAAAAATACAAAACTTAACTGGGTGTGTGGTTGTGTGCACTTGTAGTACCAGCTACTTGGATGGCTGAGGCAGGAAAATCACTTGAACCCAGGAGGCAGAGGTTGCAGTGAGCTGAGATCGCGCCACTGCACTCCAGCCTGGGTGACAGAGTGAGACTCCATGTCAAAAAAAAAAAAAAAAAAAAAACCCAGCCATACTGGGTTCTCTGATGAATGTGAATATTGATGTGGTCCTTCTGTCAGGAAGACATCTCACCTGAGACCACACACACAAAAAGCCTATGTTTCCTTAGGATACAGTTCTACATCGGGGAGACAAAGCTTTTTTGCAAGGGTTAGATAGTAAATATTTTAGGTTTTACAAGCCATATAGTCTCTTCCTCAGCTAACTCAACTCACTCAACTCTGCCATTGTAGTATAAGTGCAGCCATAGACTGTATGTACATGAATGTGGTTGTGTTTCAGTAAACTTTATTTATGGATATTGACATTTGAATTTCACATGATTTTTATGTGTAATAAAATGCGATTCTTTTTATTTAAAACAAAACATTAAAAATGTAAATGCCGTTTTTTTGCTTCAAGGCCAGACAAAAACAGGCAGTGTGAGTCAATTTAATCTGTGACTCATGGATGCTAACCCTTGCCTTAGCTGCTTAGTAACGTACCCTAGTCGTGTGTTATTACCCCATGGAAAGAATGGCCTACTTCTGTCATATTGTCTCTGACTTCTGTCATTTCATTTATGATGCTATATATTAGTCATGTGTACCTTTGTCACTCTTGCTGGATTCTGAGCATCTTGAGAGGCAGACTGTGGTCTAGTCAGTCATCTTGGTATCTTGGCACATAGTGGGTATTTAAGAAGTGATTGTTGAATTTGAATTTTATGCTTGAAATATGTAAAATGTCATTTCTGCTGCTCTTAAAGGGAAACACCTGACTGATATATGTAGGTTTCCCATGTTCTTCCCCTTGAGAGGCCATGGTCAACTGCATTTGCTGCTAGTGGATCTCGTAAACTCAGTGGTTATATGGCAAAGGCTTTCCATAGTTTTTTATTTTGGAGCTCTTTTTCAGGCAAGAAATGATTATACTTTATCTTCAAATCATTTATTCAGTTATGATGAATATGGCTTTCAGTATTCTCATGAAGCAGAGCTATCATCGGTGTGAAATCATAATAGCCATTGTTTAGTGAGCACCTACTACATTCTAGTCAACTCGAATTTTTTCTCTAGATTTTTGGTAACCTTCTGATTACTATTAATTTACATCTTTTTTATTCTCTACGTGTCAAACAAAACAAAGCAACAACATAAAAAACCTGCATGCTTTTCCTCCATACTGTCTATATTATTGAATGACGGCCAATCATCATCTGTCCTTTAAGTCAAATATGAATTAATTACAGACTGCTTTCTCTTCTTCTTTACCTCTCATATCTAATTGGCCACTGTCTTTTTTTTTTTTTTTTTTAAGATGGAGTCTTACTCTGTTGTTTAGGCTGCAGTGCAGTGGTGTGATCTCGGCGCACTGCAACCTCCATCTCCTGGGTTCAAGCTATTCTCCTGCCTCAGCCTCCCAAGTAGCTGGGATTACAGGCATGTGCCACCATACCTGGCTAATTTTTGTATTTTTAGTAGGGATTTTGCCATGTGGGCCAGGCTGATCCTGACCTCAAATGATCCGCCCACTTTTGTCTCCCAGTGTCTTAGCAGTTTTAAAAATTATCTTTGGAATTTGTCTCATCTCGATTTCTAATTTATTTAATTTAATTGAAGCCTTACTCATTTATGTTCTTCCACATGTGGTTGAGCATGTATACTGATTTTCCTGACCACCCCCCCTTGCCTCATGCTCCAATTACGCTTCCCATAATTATCAGCACTGAATGCTAATAATAATACTTTGTTCATATCAGTTATTAAAACCCTTCATTTATTCCTTATTATCTTCAAGGTAAGACCAGCTTCCCAGTCATGACATATAGGACTCTGTGACCCCAACACTTAACACAGATGTGTTTCAGAATTCAGAATTTTTTGGATTTTAGAAAAGTAATATGGCATATGCAATGCATACGTAACGTTACCTGCTCATTCCTGAATACTTATGGGAGTGAATGGCAGGTGCTTTTATTAATTACACTGGGGCAGTAGGTGTAAACTGGACCTTTCTTGGGCAAACCAGGATATTATTTACACAGATTAAGGATGTCAAGCAAAGAACATTAGGGATGAAGCAATACAGGGAGAACAGATAGAGTGAAGGAAGCAGTGGAGTCCTGGAGAAATATTTGAAAAGGGAAAAAGGAATGTGGCTCTTGAGGCAGGAGGGAAACCTGGAGCAGGTAGCCTTCCAGAATCCCAGGGAAGAGTCGTTGTTTTTCTATTATTTTAGAAGCAGAGCCCCTTTAGGAGATCCCGCATTAGATAATGATTATTTGCAGTGAGAGGTCATATTCTTAATTAAAAGTGCTTTTACCTTTTCTTAGAATACTATGTTTGAATGACTTTTTATGTAGTAGGATATAAAAGTCTCTTTTAAGCATTTCTGTTTTATAGTCATTTGGCCAAAATCTAATTCACATCCAGCTTAAATCCAAATGTCATTTCATGCTATGTTTTATCCTGAGGTTGCTAGCTATTTAGTCAAATATAGTGAGTATAATCACTAGAGGCTTAAATATTTATGTCAAGAGGTAGAACACATTTATTCTGTAATATTGAATCCTGTAATATTGAAAATCAAAAACAGCCCCCCTTTTTTTCTTCTGTATAAAATAAGATTTTTAAGGAATTCGACAGGAAAATAGAACAAGTGAATATTTTACATTCTTAGTGGTTTATGGTTGGCAGTTTCCTCCTAGCATTTTGTTATGAAAAGTTTAAATGCACAGAAGAACTGAAAGACTTATGCCCACCAGCCGGATTCTGTCATTAACATTTTGCTATATTTGCTTTGTCACTGCACTGTCCATCTATTTGTCCCTCTTTCCAACCATCAGTCTGTCTTTTTTGTGTAAGCATTTCAAGTAAGTTGACTGGTAATTTTCCTAAGTAGCCGTATTTTTATTTTATTACTGATTTTTTCCTGAATGTTGTAATTACAATGTCAATACATTTTATGCAGATGTTTCAGCTAATGCTTTTTCCTATTTCTAGAAATCTGAGATTGCCAATAATCTCTGTCAATCTTAAATTATTTTTTAAAAAAGTTCTGCTAAATAGTGTTAGACCTGATTAGTGCCTTCTTTCTCCACTGTTTTGTAGTCCAGACAATTAAAACTGTTAATCATGAAAACATAATTTATAGTGGTTTTAAAACATGATTTTCTAAATTTTAAGTAAATATTTATTCATATTATGTTGTTTTCAGAGTGGAGAGATCTACAGACCAAGTCATCAAGCCAGTCAATGTAGGAGCTCTATCAAAATGGGTTGGGAAGATACCGCCAGATGTTTTGCAAGACATGGCAGTGATTGCTCCTATGCTTGCTAAACTTGGATATGACCCATATGCCAACCCACCTAACTATGGAAAACCTGATCCCAAAATTGTTGAAAACACTCGAAGGGTAAGTGAGATTTTTTAAAGCAACTGAGAAAACTAGATTTGGAATTTGGGACCTGAATACTTTTTTCTTATTTTATTTCTTACTATTTAATGATCAGAAAATTATTTTAAATCAGAAAAATTTGGGCCCAGCATAGGGCTGACACCTGTAGTTTCAGTACTTTGGAAGGCTGAGGTGGGAGTGAGCCCAGGATTTCAATACTAGCCTGGAAAACATAATGAGACTCCATCTCTACAAAAAAAAAAAAAAATTAACCAGGTATGGTGGCGCATGACTCTAGTCCCAGCTACTTGGGAGGCTGAGGTGGGAGGATTGCTTGAGCCTGAGAGGTCGAGGCTAAAGTGAGCCGAGACTATGCCACTGCACTATAGCCTGGGTGACAGAGCGAAACCTAGTCTCAAAAAAAGAAGAAAGAACAACAACAAAATTCTATTTGTAGAATGCTTTCTTATGAGAAGCCTTCCACTGCATTTTAAGGATAACTGGCTCTTTGGGGATAGTTCTTAGGGTATTTTGCTCAGTATCTAGGAATTATACTCGCTGTTGGGAGATTTATTCTCAGGCAATTACTGCAGATCTATATAAATATCAGAATTATTAGTGACCTTCTGATTTTCTTTTTTTCTGTAAATCTTATAGCCACTTTACTTTTAAACCTTTGTTTAGATGAGGCATAATTTTTGGGTACCTAAAGCTAAACAATGGCTGTGCTAGAAAAATTATTAAACACTAGTCTTCTGCTTAAGAGAAAGTTGCTATTAAAGTGACGTTACAGTTTTTCTTTCTTTCTTTCTTTTTTTTTTTTTTTAAAGACGGGGTTTCACCATGTTGGTCAGGCTGGTCTTGAACTCCTGACCTCAGGTGATCCACCCGCCTTGGCCTTCAAAGTGCTTGGATTACAGGCATGAGCCACCACGCCCGGCCAACATTACAGTTTTTCTATTGGTAAATTATGCTCACGTCTTTACAAAATACTGTTTCAGAAAGTGCTGAAAACTCAAAGCTAGTTCAATTATATAGCCTACCAGTGGAGTCTATTTCAAATCAGACCTTATACATTTTTTTTATGCAGTAAGATATATTTAACATAAAATGTACTACTCCAGCACTTTTAAAGTGTACAATTCAGTGACATTAAATACATTCACATTGTTGTGCAGCTGTCACCACCATCCATCTCCAGAACTTTTCTTGTCTTTTCAAACTGAAATTGTGTGCCCATACTCTTCATTCGCTAGCCCCTGTCAGCCACAGTTTTTTGAGTCACTTACATGTATTATTTTTTGAAACTACATTTCAAATAAGACAGCCATGTTAGCATAAGTTCACTGCTAGGCTGTTTGATTCCAAGGTGAAAATTCCTTGGCTTTATCTGCTATTCTGTTGTTTATATTAATGTCCTTCCCTCCCTACAACCATATACCATATCATCTCTTTATTCTGTTTTTTGATACCTTTAATTGACAAATTTATGACACATTTATTTCATGAGATTAATTTCTATGTGAATTCCTTTTTCTTAGGTATTACTTTTATTTCCCCTTTTCAATTCATCATTAGCAGCTATATGGGAAGAGCTGCCTTCTTGTAAACCATCACATATGAAGTCAAATAAAAAAAAATCACTATCCTTTTTATACTTTTCATATATATAAAAATGTTTCCATTATAAAAATATAAGTTCGTATATGAAACTTACAAAATTAAAAAAGAGAGTAAAAATCACCTGTCATGTTCCCACCCAGACACATACACATATTATTCTTAATATTTTCATGTATTTTCCCTCCTTTGCATTATGTGAAGCAAAGGTAAGATCACATATTTTATCATCTTACATTTATATAGACACAATTTTGTATCCAGCCCTTTCCTTTTAATATTCATGAGCATTTTCCCATTGTATGCATACTTTTTAAACATTTTTTTTACTTACATATCTTCATAGAAGCCACCTTCAATTCTTTCTGAAACACAGTAGTAAGTGAATGAATAAATCAACAAACAAAATACATTTCCCTAGTAGATGTTCTATAATTGATTTTACCTTTTTTCTTTTGTTGTTTAATTTTCTGTTTGACAAATTGTGCTGTAGTGAACATCTTTGCACATACTCAATTTTAGAATTTTTTTTTTAAGGTAGGACCAATAAAAGTAGAATTAAACTAGGGCAAAGTATCTGAGATTTTTAAAAGCTGTTTGATATCTATTGATAATTAAAAAAAAAAAAAAACCTTTGGGCTGGCCACAGGGGCTTATGCCTGTAATCTCAGCATTTTGGGAGGCCAAGGTGGGTGGATTGCATGAGCTCAGGAGTTCAAGACCAACCTGGACAACATGGCAAAACCCTGTCTCTACAAAAAATAAAAAAGTTATCCTGGTGTGGTGGCACATGTCTGTGGTTTCAGCTACTTGGGAGGCTGAGGTGAGAGGATTGCTTAAGCCCAGGAATTTGCGGTTACAGTGAGCTGAGAGTGTGCCACTGCACTCCAGCCTGGGTGACGGAGCAAGACCCTGTCTCAAGAAAACAAAAATAAAAAACAAACAAAAAAACCTTTGAACTACCAGCATAATGGAAGTAATTTATTTTAGATTTTTGTTGGTTTTAATATATTTCATTGATTAATGTAATTGAACATTTTCAAGTTATTAGCTATATGAATATATTCTTTTATGAACTGTGTTTTAAGTTTTTATTTATTTATCCGAGACAGAGTCTTGCTCTGTTGGTGCAATCTTGGCTCACCGCAACCTCTGCCTCATGCGTTCAAGCGATAATTCTCTTACCTCAGGTGGGATTATACGCACGCTCTATCACACCTGGCTATGTTTCATTTTTATTTTTAGTAAAGGTAGGGTTTCATTCTTTGTTGGCCTGGCTGATCTCAGACTCCTGACCTCAAGTGATCCACCTGCCTTGGCCTCCCAAAGTTCTGGGATTACAGGCCTGAGCCACTCTTTTAAGTATTAAAGTTTTGTGAGCGACAGTCTGCTAAAAATGAAGCGTACGTCAGGACTACTTTCATAGTCCTCGATAATCTCTTTGTGGTTGGGAATTCATAGCTTTCCCCTTTGCACAATACCAAAAGGGTTTTTTATAAACAAGGTACATGTACAATGATATTTTGAGGTTTCTCAGGCAGTAGACATTATAGTTTTCCTACATGCAAATTGGCTTGGCTACATTATCCTTTCCTTTCTTGAGTGGATGGGTTTGGAAAAATGCTATGGTTTGTATCCATGTGACTAAAGAATCTATTTCATACACACTTGTGGTTTTTGGAAGGATTTTAAAATGTACACTGACAAAGAAAACACCTCCCCCCCCCCCACCATCTCTGCCTATCTTTAAAGTGACAGATAATTTTGAGGAAGAAAAGATGAAGTGCGAACTGTAATTTCATTTTTGGGTCTTTTGTGGTAATGCATGCAAGCTGACATTCTTGTCTTGTGAGGGTAGGTTTCATAAGGCCTTCTTACAAACTAAATTCTGTGTCTCTTCAAAGCTATTTTGCTTGTAATAAGTCAGATGCTAATATATCTGGCACTGATGATCATCAGGTTTTTTTAGACCAATGCTTGAAAAGAGATCACTGATTTTTAGCTATGATATGAGATGGACCCCAGAGAAAGAGGTGGCTGGGGAAAGTGTTCTCCTTAGTTATGGGGTGAGAGTGGGAGAAAAATCACGTTTTGACTGAGAATATAGAATTTTTACTTCTAGGCCTAAAAATACTGTTTTTCGTACAATTCTGGGTAGTCTGCAAGTAATAATGAGTCAGCACATTTTAGGGACATATTTTGCCCAATATTGAATAAATAATATGCTTCATGCTTACTATGACTCACATAGTAAATTTGTAATGAAATGTTAATATATTTTGTACCCTCTCTCACCATAGTCTCTAATCCTAAAATTAAAGCACATTTCATTAAATAGTGCTGTCTAGGTTACATCCTCAGCCTTCTTCTTGCATCGATTCTTAACCTTTTAGACTTAGGAACTTATTTGAGAATTTGATGAAACCTGTGGATCCCCACCTCAGAAGTACAGACAATTGAATACACAGATTTTACCCACAATTTCAGTGGATGCATAGATGCCCCAGAAGCCCGTCAGATTAAGGATTCCTCTTATCCACAATTTCAGTGGGTACGTAGATGTCCCAGAAGTCCGTCAGATTAAGGATTCCTATTACCCACAATTTCAGTGGGTACATAGATGTGCCCGAAGCCCGTCAGATTAAGGATTCCTATTCTGTAGTCTCGTTGCTCAAGCCCATCCACTCATGGGGCTTTCATTGCAACCTATTTGCTGATGATCATAAATCTGTATTTTCTAGTGGATCTCTTTCCTGAGCCCCAAGTTTATTATTTCCAACTGTCTTCTGTGTGTATCCACCAGAGGCTCTCAAGGACCTCAAGTTCAAAGTCCAAAATTGGATTTATTGTTTAACCTTGTTCCCTGAGAGGCAGAAGCTAGGTGGAATTGTTCATTAAACTAAATAGGAATCCACCGTGAGAGTGGGGATGATGCTGTGCTCATCAATACTTGCAGTATGTACCTATAAGCCAAAGAGCAGATTTGAGGAACAGAGGCCTCAGGGCATGTGGCTCAAGCCCCAAAACAATTCGAAGACCGGGTTGCTAAACTTAGAGAGCTGAAAAGCAGATCCAATTTATGAATGGAATATTTAGTTGGAAACCTGAGTAGATAGTACTGAGGAAGAGCAAGTGATCAAATGGAAAAAGCATGTACCAAGGTGCAGAGCCCACAGTAACAGACAAGAAGAAACGTGAAAATGAAGTCAGCTGGGGTTAGATTAAATCCCTAAACCAAACAGGAAAAAGCTGCAGCAGTTGGAATTGATATTCTTACATTAAAGGTAAAGCCTGGAATGAATGCATATTTGTGTTTTCTGGTTCCTATACCCAGCAAAAACTGCTTGTTCCTGTTTTTTCTATATCTGTACATAGTATGCTTACTCACCCAGTTACCCAAATGAGGATTACTTAGCTTTGTAGATCACATGTCGTTGGTCGCCAAGTCCTCTTGATTGTACATTTGTGAATATCTTGATTCTGTCCTATTTACTTTCAGCTGCCTTGGTTCAGTTGCTCCTCATTTCTCACATGAAGTATGGCAATAACCTCTTATTTTGTTGTTGTTTTTGTTTTGTATTTAGTCATTCTACTACATTTTCGTTTTTTTTTTTTTTTTGAGATGGAGTCTCACTCTGTTGCCAGACTGGAGTGCAGTGGCGCAATCTCAGCTCACTGCAGCCTCCACCTCTTGGTTCCCCTGATTCTCCTGCCTCAGCCTGAGTAGCTGGGACTACAGCCTTGGGCCACCACGCCCAGCTAATTTTTGTATTTGTAGTAGAGATAGGGTTTCACTATGTTGGCCAGGATGGTCTGGATCTCTTGACCTCGTGATCCACCCGCCTCAGCCTCCCAAAGTGCTGGGATTACAGGCATAAGCCACCGCACCCAGCCTCTACTATTTTCTATATTCCTTGAAAGGTATTTTTTCAGAGCTTTGAATGTATCATCTCCTTACTTGAAATTCTTCAATGACTCCACTCTTACTATAAGAGAGAGTCTAGACTTCTTAGAATGACATTTACTTTTCTAGTATTTGGATATTTTCTCGTTATCTTTTTGTTGTTGATTTCTAATGTCACCATGGTTGGTTTCAGACCTTTGAAATATATTGAATATTGCTTTATGGCCAGTATATGGTCTTACATGTTCACTTGAAAAAATATGTATTCTGTGATTATTGCAGAGTTCTGTAAATATCCAAAGGTAAATTTTATAGTGTTGTTACAGTCTACCTTATTTGATATTTTGGTCTGCTTTATTAATTTTGGGGAAAATTTTATGCATTTTTCAGTTTTTCCTTATATTTCTAGCAATTTTGTTTCATGTAATTAGGATCTATGTTATTGGGAGCACCATTTAGATCTTAAAGAATTAGCTTTTTTGTAATTATGAAGTATTTCTCTTTATCTCTGATGTTACTTTCTGAAAGTCTACTTTGCTGATAAGAATACAGCCACAACAGTGTTTTTATGTGTACTATATACATGGTATATTTTCCCCGTTCTTTTACTTTTAATCTGTGTCTTTATATAGCTGGCTTTGTTTGTTAATCCAGTTTTATAATGTCTGCCTTTTAAATGGAGTGTTAATCTACTTACATTTAATGTAATTATTCATCTTATTGGATTTAAAACTACCATCTTGCTATTTGTTTATTTGGATCATCTATTTTTGTTTCTTTGTTTCTCTTTTTCTGCCTTCTTTTGGATTAATTTTTTTAGTATTTTATTTTGTATATTATCTTCTTTTTAGCCATGCCTCTTTGTTGTTGTTGTTTTTTGCTTATAGTGGTTACTCTAAGACATGGGCTGCACGGTTTTTATTTCATAGAAATCCAGATAGTAAATATATTATACTTTGTGAGCCACAGATGGGCTCTTATCTGGCATTATTTCTCTTTAGCCTGATGAACTTCCTTTAGCATTTCTTATAGTAAGGGTATGTTGAGTACTAATGCTATTAGGTATTTTTCTTCTAAATTTGAAAATGTGGTGTTTTTTTTTAAATTTTATTTTGAGAATATTTTGCTGGACATAGAATTCTAGGTTATTAGTTGTATTTTTTTTTAAACTTTAAACATTAAAAAGATATTATTTTATTGGCTTCCCATATTTTTGATGGAAGTCAGCTGACATTCTTATGAATGTAATCTTTTCTTTTTCTTTGACTGCTATAAGATTTTTCCCTGTTTTTGGTTTTCAGCAGTTTGATTATAATATACCAAATTCACTGATTCATTCTACTGCCATCTCCAGCGTGGGCCTCAGTTTTTATCAGTTTTTATTAGCCTGTCTTTGAATTCATTGATCCTTTCTTTTCCTGTGTCCAGTCTGCTGTTAAGCCCATCTTGTCACTTCTTTATTTCAGATCATTTATTTTTAAGTTGTAGAATTTCTCTTTCTTTGCTGGAATTCTTTACTGTTTACACATTCTGTTGATCTTTTCCTCTAAATTATTCAATATATTCATAATAACTTTTAAAGTCTTCATCCATGGGTCTCTCTCTGTTGACTTTTTTTCTTTATTATGGGTTATAGGTATACCTTGGAGAGATTGTGGGTTCGGTTCCAGACCACCAAAATAAACTGAATATCCCAATAAAACAAGTCACACATATTTTGGTTTCCCAGTACATATAAAAGTTATACTCTATATTATTGCTAAAAAAAATGCTAGCAAGCAACCAAGCCTTTAGCAAGTCATAAGCATTTTGCTGGTGGAGGATGTCACTTCCATGTTGATGACGGGTGGATCATTCAGGGTGATGGTTGCTAAAGATTGGAGTGGCTATAGCAGTTTGTTTTGTTATGCAATATTCTAAACCCTTTGCTGTCTTTTCAACGATGTTCACAGCATCTTCACCAGGAGTAGATTCCATCTCAAGAAACCACTTTATCTGCTCATCCATAAGAAGCCACTCCTCATTTATTCAAGTTCAATCCTAAGATTACAGTAATTCAACCACATCTTTAGGCTCACTTCTAGTTCTAGTTCTTTTATTTCTATCACATCTGCAGTTCCTTCCTCCCCTGAAGTCTTGAACCCTTCAATGTCGTCCATCTGATTCTTCCAAATTCCTGTTAACATTGAAATTTTGACCTCCTCCCATGAATTACAAATGTTCTTAATAGCATCTAAAACGGTGAATCCTTTCCAGAAGGTTTGCAGTTGACTTTGCGCAAATCCATCAGAGGAATTAGTATGTATGGCAGCTATAGTCTTACAGAAATGTATTTCTTAAATAATGATATTATCAGGGCCAGGCGCACACAGCAGCTCAAACCTATGATCCCAGCACTTTGGGAGGCCGAGGTGGGTGGATCACCTGAGGTCATGAGTTCAAGGCCAGCCTGGCCAACATGGCGAAACCCCATCTCTACTAAAAATACAAAAATTAGCTGGGTGTGGTGGCTTGTGCCTGTAATCCCAGCTACTCAAGAGGCTGAGGCAGGAGAATCCCTTGAACTCAGGAGGTGGAGGTTGCAGTGAGCCAAGATCACACCACTGCACTCTACTCTGGGTGACCGAGTAAGACTCCATCTCAAAAAAACAAAACAAAACTTGACACTAGAAATTACTCTTTGATCCATAGGTTACAGAATGGATTCTGTGTTAGCAAGCATGAAAGCAACATTCATCTCCTTGTATATTCCTATCAGAACTCCTGGGTAACAAGGTACATTGTCAACAAGCAATAGTATTTTGTAAGAAATCTTTTTTCCTAAGCAGTAGGTCTCAACAGTGGGCTGAAAATTGCACTTTTATGTTATGGAGATCGCTTCTTTCCTTAAGCTTCATGAACCAGCAACCTCTGCTAGCCTCCAACTTTTCTTCTGTAGCTTCCTCACCTCTCTCAGCCTTTATAAAATGGAGGAGAAATAGGGCCTTGCTCTGAATTAGGCTGTGGCGTAAGAGAATGTGGTGGCTGGTTTTATCTGTCTAGTCCACTAAAACTTTTGCCATATCTTCATTGAGACTCTCACTTTCTTACCACTTGTGTGTTCATTGGAGTAGCACTTGAATTTACTTCAAGAACCTTTCCTTTTATTCACAGCTTGACTATTTGATGCAAGAGTCCTGGCTTTCAGCGTGCCTTCCTCACTAAGCTTGATCATTTCTAGCTTCTGACATAAAGTGAGAGATATGCGACTATTCCTTTCATTTGAACACTTAGAGCCCATTGTAGGATTATTAATCAGCCCTTTTGCAATATCAGCGTGTCTCAGGAATAGGGAGGCCTGTTGGAAATAGATGCTTGGTGCTGCAAAGAAAAATTAGCACTGAGACAAAGGATCTTTCAGCAACGCACTTGGGAGGGAGAGAGATGGGAGAGCAAACAGCTAGTTGGTGTAGCTGTCAGAACATACATAACACCGATTGATTAAGTTAGCTGTTTTATATGGGCTTGGATTGTGGCACCCAAAACGATTACATGGTAGCATCAAAAATCAGTGATCACACATCACCATAACAGATGTAATAATGAAGAAGCTGGAAGTACTGCAAGAATTACCACAATGTCACAGGGAGCACATGCTGTTGGAAAAATGGCACCAATAGACTTGCTCACCACAGGATTGCCACAAACCTTCAATTTGTTTAAAAAAAAAAAAAAAAAAAAAAAAAGAAAACTGCAAAGCACAATGAAATGAGGTATGCCTGTACTCGTTTGCTTCTTCATGTGTCTTAGAAATTTTACCTGCATACTGGGCCTTTTGTGTAAGAGAAGGGTAGAGAATGAACTAGGTAATACTTCTTGTTTTATTTTTCTTAAAGAGGGCAGTTCTTTCCTCCGTCAGGTAGCTAAGATGATCATTCAGGTTTTCCAGTGAATCGGGCTGAGCTGGGGGTGAACTGGGGCTGAGCAGCAGCTTTAATTAATTTCAGTTTACCTCTGGATTCAAATGAGATTATGGAAATTCGACTTTTAGCCCCAACCCTTAGCTTTCTGTATCCTTTTAGATGAGGGGTTGATTTCTTTGATTTTAGCAAGATTTCAGCTGGGAGACAGTTGGGTTGAAGGTGAAATTAGTTTACTTTACCTCTGGATTGCAACTGCAGAAGGGCCCTGGAACCCAAGCACCACAAAACATTGGGAGATCTCTCTCTGTCTCTCACTGTGCACCTGCCGGCACTTAGTAAGATTCTCTTGTAGTATTAAATATAATTGTCAGGCCAAGAGATTTGTTTTTACACTTGGGACTCTTTCAGATTCTAATTAATCACACCAGACCACAGTCTCACTACACGTTTGGCTTGTTTCAGCAAAATCTTTCCACGTATCAGAGACCTCCTTTTCTGCCCACTTGTACCCAGACAGGCAATTGATTCAAGGTAGCTAGAGACAGGCTTTTGTTTTTCTGAAGAATCCTCCTTCTCCGGAAGTTTGGCTCACTTAGACTTCTTGGCATTCATTTACTGCTCTTTCATGGCTTTACAGAAGAGTATGAAGTTTAGTTTTTGTGGTGTTTTCTTGTTTTGTTGGGAACAGTGGTCTTTAGGGATCAGCTGCATTCAAACCAGATTGGAACTCTTTAGAATAATGGTATGAAGATTATGTGCCTTCTGCTTTCAGCCTTCCTTTTCAACCTCATCTCTTTTTATTCTTTTAACCACACCACAGTACCTCCTTTTCATTGCCGTAGCACATTATATACCTCCATACCTTTGTCCCTTCTGCCTTGATTGACCTTTTTCTTCTCATCTTACAACTTTGTCTTTTATTTATTTATTTATTTATTTATTTTATTTTTTGAGACAGAGTCTCGCTCTGTCACCCAGGCTGGAGTGCAATGGCATGCTCTTGGTTCACTGCCACCTCTGCCTCCTGGGTTCAAGCAATTCTCCTGCCTCAGCCTCCCAAGTAGCTGGGATTACAGGTGCGTGCCACCACGCATGGCTAATTTTTATATTTTTAAGTAGAGACAGGGTTTCACCATGTTGGTCAGGCTGGTCTTGAATCCCTGACCTTGTGATCCGCCCGCCTCAGCCTCCCAAAGTTCTAGGATTACAGGAGTGAGCCACCGCGCCCGGCTTGTCTTTTAAAACTCAACTTACATGATTCCTCTTCTGTGCCAGAGGTCTTCCTACTACACTGTGCCTACCTTTACTCATATACTTTTCACATTATATTGTGATGATTTATATTACATTTTGCTGCTTTTAAACTAAGGACTTATCTAGTTTGTCAGACATACCTTCACCTGAAGATGTTAATATAGTTCAAAGTGATGCTATAGTCTTTATTTAGTCAAAGTAACAACTTTCTGGTCTGAAAAAAAAGACTATGCATGCCTTCAAGAGAATAAGATAGTTTTAAAAGTAATAATATGGGAGGATCTCTAAGATATGATTGATGTTATGTTTTACCATTTGTATTTAGAGAAACAGCTGTATATGTATTTTATTATACAGTTGCTGTATATGTATTTTATTATTTATTTATGTTGAAACAGAGTCTCATTCTGTTGCCCAGGCTGGAGTTCAATGGTGCGATCTTAGCTCACTGCAACCCCCACCTCCTGGGTTCAAGTGATTCTCCCACCTCAGCCTCCGGAGTAGCTGGGATTACAGGTGCACACCACCATGCCCGACTATTTTTTTTTTTTTTTTTTTGAGACAGAGTCTCACACTGTTGCCTGGGCTGGAGTGCAGTGGCACAATCTCAGCTCACTGCAACCTCTGCCTCCTGGGTTCAAGCGATTCTCCTGCCTCAGCCTCCTGAATAGCTGGGATTATAGGTGCCCACCACCATGCTGGCTAATTTTTTGTATTTTTAGTAGAGGTGGGGTTTCACTATGTTGGCCAAGAGGTTCTCAAACTCTGACCTCTTGATCTGCCCACCTTGGCCTCCCAAAGTGCTAGGATTACAGGCATAAGCCACCACACCTGGCTAATTTATATATTTTTAGTAGAGACGGGGTTTCATCATGTTGACCAGGCTGGTCTCGAGCTGCTGACCTCAGGTGATCTGCCCACCTCAGCCTTCCAAAATGCTGGGATTACAGGCATGAGTCACTGCACCTGGCCTGTATATGTATTTTTTTTTTAAATAAGTAAAGATTTTTCAAGGACAAAGACCATATCATTTGCATTTTGTCGCCAGCACCAAGCTTAATACTTGACAATTACTTGATGCTCAATAAAATGATTATTATTAGCAAAATGAACCTTACATGTAGAAAAATAATATGCTAAGAAAAGGTATATTCAGATTTGAGGCTCTTGGAGTTATGGCTCAGCTCACAAGGCATCTGCTGTAGGTGAGAAATGCTCCATTACCCGGAGGTGAACCCCCAGAGGTTGTGGCAGAATTCATGACTGTGTATCAGTCTGGACTCAGTTGGGCAAAGACTGAGCCACTGTAAGTTTTATAGGAGTGAGGGGTTTAATATATTAACTAACGCTTACACAGATGTGGGAGGATCTAGAGAAGTGAAGGTCTGCACATGTTTTATTGTATACGGAACATGTTTAAAATAGGAGTAGCTAATGAGCTAGATATAGCTACGGTTGGAAGACCAGAGGAATAGGCATTGATGACTGAAACCTAAGCTCTAGAGTGGGCAGAGATGTGCTAGAAAACTGCCTCTCACCACCAAAGTAGGACTCAGTGTGGGAGCCGAAGGAAAGGTCTGTGAAGCCTGCCATGGGGATACAGTGGAGCTTTAGGAGAGGCAGTGGAGCGACTGCATCTGACTGCCTTGACCTCTTGAAAATAATGGCGTCTTCATTGCCACCTTCAAAAGCTCGTTGGCAGCCTCTGACCCAGAACCACACAGGGGAAGGAATTCTGGGAGACTTAATTTTCTGTCCTAGGCAGCCTAGTAGTGGTGCCCGTTGGCCTTTCCTTTGCCACCTGGCTTACATGTACACCCATGTAAACCGTATTTAACTGCTAAGATAAATCTAATGCTCTATGCATTCCCTTTAAGCGGAGATGCTGTGTTTCATACTGTGCTTTGTCCATTTCTGACTGAGATGACTGTATTCTGCTAGCTGAGTCATATCACCTCTTTGATATCCTGAAACTTAGATATACTGAGATATAGAGTTAGCCTTGCTTTCCCTTCCCTCCCCTTCCGCTTCCGCTTCCCTTTCCCTTACCTTTTTGCAGAGTCTTGCTCTATCACTCAGGTTACAGTATAGTGGGAGCATCATAGCTCACTGCATCCATGTACTCCTGGGCTCAAGTGATCCTCCCGCCTTAGCTTCTCAACTATAGGTGTGCACCACCACACCTGGCTAAATTTTTTTTTATTTTTAACTTTTTGTAGAGACAAGGTGTTACTGTATTGCTCAAGCTGCTCTTGAACTCCTGGCCTCAAGCAATTCTGCCACCTTGGCCTCTCAAAGTGCTAGGATTATAGGTATGAACCACTGTGCCCAGCCAGTCGATATACCTTATATTAGAGAATATTATTAGACAGGGAAAAGTGGAAAAAAGAATTAGTTAATATATTCAGTATATATTCATATCAAAGCAAAGAAGAATATCTGCTAAACTATTGTAGTTCTCATCTTCTGTACCTTTCATGTGATCATGGCAGGTATCTGATTTCTTTCTTCCTCTAGTCATTGCATGTTCCTTTGGTCCTCAGTGGTCACCTCAGATGGTCTTTGTTCTTTGCCTGGTGGGATGGCCTAAACCTTCATTCTGGGGTATATGTACCAATAAATGGCTGTATTGTTTTGGTATGATATCTTGTTAACTTTCCATGATAAACAAGTGTAATAGAAAATCCTAAGTTCTTGGCAATTTCTTTCCTCCTTCCCTTGAGTATATTTTTCCATTGTATATTTTACACTTGGTTCTTTTTTGATAATCAGGATTAGTCAGCCTAGCTATTATAGTACCTACCTTCCTTGTCTTTTGGCTAAGGGGCATGAGGAGCAAGAAGTGTTAATAGTCTCAGCTCTCTATTCAGTGGAAATAATGTTGTTTCTCCCCAAAAGAAGCACTTCTCCCTTCAAGATTAAGGCCTGTAAACCGGGAGAGCCCACAGCTGCTGGGAGTTTTCTTTTGGGGAAGGATTTTGATAATAAAGTACATCTCTTCGTGAATATAGGGCTATTCCGATTTTCTTCTTCTTGTGTCAATTTTGATACATTGTATTTTTTAAAGTAATTTGGCCATTTCACTTAAGTTGTCAAACTTGTTGGCTGGCAGCTGCAGTATTTTCTTAGAATCCTTTTAATATTTATTCAATTGATAGTGATAACTTCTTTTCCATTTTTCATTGTGATGACCCCTTGATTTCTCCTGTGTCCACACCCTTTAGTGATTCCCTCCACCTGAAGGTGGACAGAACTTGTGACTTGCTTGGCACTAATAGAATACAACAAAGGTCATGGAAGATGTGCAATTGCATCATTATATTATATAACATTACAACACTGGACTGGCTGGTGTGTGTGCACGCGCGCTCTCTCTCTCCCTCTCTCTCCTCTCTCTCCCCTCTCCATAATGACTGTTATCTTGATCTCAATTCAGTTATCAAAGCAAAGCCTTTGCTAGGCTGGTTTGGGTTTGTCTTGTGCGTGTATGATTCAGAGGTTAAGCTGAGACCCATGTAGGTGCATACATAAAAGTGGAGAGCTCCTTCACCTGCTGTTCCTGTTCCAGGAGTTTGTTCTGACTACCTGTCTTTGGCTTCTTTCCCTGCTTCCTCTACCACAAAGAAAACAATTCCTATCAGAGTTTTAGTCACCTGTGGGTGCTGCTTAGGAACCGAAGCTGTTGTTCCACCCTCATGGAAAAATCTTATGGGAAAAAAATAAACAGAAAACTCATCCTCTGAGGTCATTTCTCCAACTTTTTACTTCCCTCCACAATCTGCCTGCTTTTGTTTACTTTTCAGACCCTCAGGTAGTGTTTTGTTTTGTCATGGAGTTTCATTCTTGTTGCCCAGGCTGGATCGCAGTGGTTCGATCTTGTCTTACGGCAACCTCCCTCTACTGGCTTCAAGTGTTTCTCCTGCGTCAGCCCTCAAGTAGCTGGGATTACAGGCAGCCACCTCCACACCCGGCAAAATTTTGGTATTCTTAGTAGAGACAAGGTTTCACCAAGTTGGCCAGGCTGGTCTCGATGAGTAAATGGGTCAGTTGTACATATTACACTCCAGTATTCCTTATTTTCTAACCTTTCGAATAATCTTTTTTTTTTTTTTCTGAGGCAGTTTCAGTCTTGTTTCCCATGCTGGAGTGCAGTGGCATGATGTCATCTCATTGCAACCTTTGCCTCTGAGGTTCAAGCAATTTTCCTGCCTCAGCCTCCTGAGTAGCTGGGATTACAGGGACCTGCCACCACACCTGACTAGTTTTTGTTATTTTTAGTAGACGGGGTTTCACCATGTTGGCCAGGCTGGTCTCGAACTCCTGACCCAGATGATCCACCCTCAGCCTCCCAAAGTGCTGGGATTACATGCTTGAGCCACTGCTTCTGGCTCGAATAACTTTTATTTACAGTATACCGAGGAGGTTCTGGCATCTAAGCTTCATTTAATGTAAGCCACTGTTGGGTCCAGATGTTAGCCAGCCGATGGAGGAAATTGTTAGATATTCCCAGCTTACTCAAGACAATATACTGCATCCAAAAGATCTGGTTAGTATCGATACATTGGGCCAAGTCCAGTGTTCTTCTTGTCTGGTCTAACATTTTTAGGATTCATTCCTACACACTTCTAGATTTCTGCAAGTACAAATGGCAAAATCTAGCACAGTGACCCTACCCCTCTGAGGATCATAGCAGGTTGGTTCAGGAGTAGGAACCGGACCCAACCCAGGCAAATAAAGGTCTTTCCCTGGAACTGTGAAGTGGTATCAAGGGAAGAAAGGTGGTTTCTGTCTGGTGGGAGGGCCACTCGTTAGAAGGCACAGGCACTGCTGCTGGAAGTGTTGGACACCGCTGACTGCTTGTTCCTTTTTCCCTGTTAGTAAAGACTATTCCTTTTTTTTTTTTAATCTCTAAGTGAGAAAGTGCCTGTGGAAGGACTGTTCCTTTAAAAAAAAAAAAAAGGCTGGATGTGGTGGCTGGCTCATGCCTGTAATCCCAATATGTTGGGAAGCTGAGGTGGCCAGATCACAAGGTGAAGAGATTGAGACCATCCTGGCCAACATAGTGAAACTCTGTCTCTGCTAAAAAATACAAAAAATTAGCTGAGTGTGGTGGCGCATGCCTGTAGTCCCAGCTATTCAGGACGCTGAGGCAGGAGAATCTCTTGAACCTGGGAGGCGGAGGTTACAGTGAGCCAAGATCACATCACTTCACTCGAGCCTGGCAACAGAGCGAGACTCCATCTCAAAACAAAAACAAAAACAAAATCAAAACAAAATTAGCTAAAAATACCAGATATTCATTTTCCCATATACTCTTGGGGTTGGAATGACCACTTGACCAATTTTTTATAGCCAGTGATACATAAGTTTTTTTTTTTAATGGGAAAAAGCTTACAAATTGTATGTGTGCATGGTAGTTATACAAAATTTTTTTTAAAACTCAAATGACTAGATGATTGACAGTTTTATACTACCTTGCGATTACAGAAAGAATGGGGGCTCAGATCATGGCTAAACAAGTTATGGTGGCAAAACAGGTTATGGGAGGAAGAGAAGGCCACCTTTGCCTGACTAGTCTTGAACTCTCACAGGTCACAGCCCTCAGAAAGAACAGATAGCAGCCAGTGATAAATGTTCCTGGCAGATCTTTAAAGGTGTTAGACTCTCAGTTTATCATTCTTAGGTTTGTTAGAGGAGATGTTTGCTAGGTATTTTCTGGGGGAGATTTAGCTTTCTGAGAAAGTAAAGAATTATGTGAAGAGAGCTTACTTCTTCCTTCCTGCTTTTGAACATTGCTGTGGAAGAACAATACGATTGGCCCTGCTGCAGCCACCTTGTGATCCTGGGAGAAGTTATCATCAACACACTGAAGGTGTTTGAGGTAGTGTTTGAGGTACTTGTACTCAGTTATTCTACTACTGTATCTTCACTGCAAATGGGGTCGTGTTCTTCAGTGTATAAGGGAATAAAGCCAACCCATGGAGAGAAGCAGAGCCAAGGAGGTCGAGGGAGTGTCCTGCAGGGGTTGAGGTCCTGCTTCTGGTTGTCCATGAGGATCATCTCCAGCTCTGCCCTTGCCGCAGTTAGTGAGACGTCCTACTCTACTTCCAGGAAGCATTTCCCTTTTTGACTCTATTACTCAAATTGGGTTTCTGGGCTATAGTAGGAATATTCCAACTTATACCGTACTGGGTGAATTTGAAGTATGATACATTTTTAGTACTCTTTTATTTCTTGTGCCTAGATTTGAAGAGCTTTTATTTATTTATTTTTGGGACAGGGTCTCACTCTTGCCCAGGCTGGAGTGCAGTGATATGATCATAGCTTATTGCAGCCTCGACTTCTTGAGCTCAAGTGATCCTCCCACCTTGGCCTCCCAAAGTGCTGGGATTATAGGTGTATAGGCATGAGCCACTGTGCCTGGCCTGAATTTTAGTTAAATAAATACTTATCTAACTCTTTTAAAATTTTCATAGACCTTCAAAGCAACAATTGTAGAATTAAATTTATTTTCTCAACTTGGCAGGATTTTTTTTTCTATTGAAGTATCTTGTCTTTGTTTGTTTGTTTGTTTTGAGACAGGGTCTCACTCTTTGCTCTGTTGCCCAGGCTGGAGTACAGTGGCATGATCATAGCTCACTGTAGCTTCAAACTCCCCTGGGCTCAAGCCATCCTCCCACCTCAGCTTCCTGAGTAGCTGGGACCACAGGCATGCACCACCATGCCCAGCTAATTATTGTATTTTTTGTAGAGACATGGTGATGTTGCCCAGGCTGGTCTCACATTTGAACTCAAGTGATTTACCTGGCTTGGCCTCCCAAAGTGCTGGGTGCGAGCCCCCACGCCCAGCCATTTTGTTTTATTTTGAAAGAAGGCTGAATCGATTCCTGCAAGCATTCAGTAAAGAATATATAAGGAAGTTCAAAGGAGCACATTTTATTAGAATACTTTAGTCTGTGTTCTGATGCATCATTTTAAGGCTTCCATTATTAAACAAGCAATTGCTAAACAGTTGCTTTTTGGAATGCTACCTTCTACTGCTTCAGGAAATGCAAGGATCTGACTTGTATCCAGAAGGAAAATGTAGGTAACTGGATTGGAGAGAGAAGACATGACATAGAAAAAAGTGAAATAATAATAGGATAGGAGAAAAATTTCTACTGTGTGTTAAAGGGGTAAAAACTATTACAAACCTAAGAATGTGTCCACAGGACCAGCCTCAGAGTCTGAGACTACCCCACAGGAATAACCTTGTCAAGGCCTGATTGGCCCTTTGACTCATCCTTCTAAGTCAAATCTTTCTCATCTCTCCCAGTTTTGGCACTGTCATTCCATAAATATATCCCAATAATTGTGTTTTTTGCCAGAAATCCTTTTGGGGGCAGTGAGTTTCATGCACTGGTATTTTGGTGTGTAAAGTAGGTCTTCCTATACTTTTATTTACCCAGATCAAATGTTAAAGGATCCAGCCCTTTGCTGATTTTGGATACAAGCACATATTCTACTTGCTCATGCCATTCAGAATTTCAGACATTTTAGTTGTCTTTTACAACTGTGATCCCATCTGAAGGTCTATAGGAAATTCAGTTCCTTAAATGAATATAGTGTCTATAAATAGGAATATAATCAGTATCAGAAGTCATTTCTTACCACATGTTCTTATACAGGAGAAAATATGGGAGGAGATACTTATAGGTTAACTTGGTGTTTGATTACCAGTGCCTGAAATAATTTCTCCAATTGCCTTTTAACAAATCTATTAAAATATCCTAATTTTTAAAAAATCCCTATAAAATGAAGATACGAAAAGCTCTATGCTAAAGAATAGGGAAATTTTCCACTGAGTTGATCATTGATTGTATCATGGACTTTCCTTAAACCCAAAGGCTCTTTGAGTTTAAGAACAGGGCTTTGACTTACCTTTAGTACCCATCCCTAACTCCAGATAGGAGGGGCTACCCTGACTGGAAAGTCAGCTAGAGTTGTTAGCTCATCTGCTAAACATCCCTAACCCTTTCATCTCTCTACTTTCTATGTCTAATCTGAAATCCTAGCTCAAGTATACAGTATTTCTGGAGGGAAGGAGCATGTGAAAAAGGACAGAAGTGACACTACAAAAAATCAAATTAATGATAGGGGGAGCATATTATAGGTGCTCTTACAGAATGTACAGCAAAAGGACTGTGATGACAATGATTGACAGATGAGAGAAAATTATACCTATGAGAGAAAAAAACTAGAGATTTAACTGTTAACTAATAGATGTCTGCAAAGGAGAAAATAGAAGAAATGGAACAAAAGTATGAATCAAATGTGTCATCTTGGAAGACTTTCCAGGGCTGAAAATGACATGAAGAAAAAAGAGCTCACTATATTCTAAAGAACATTATCAAAAACTCTCTGTACCTAGACATATTTTGGTGAATTTCTTTTGATTTTAAGGATCCAGGAAAAAAATGCATATGTCAAGGCACAAGAAGATCAGCTTTCTTTTTTTTTTTTTTCTTTCTTTCTTTTTTTTTTTTTAAATTAAGTTTCACCCTGATGGCCGGGCTGGTCTTGAACTCCTGACCTCAGGTGATCCACCCACCTCGGCCTCCCAAAGTGCTAGGATTACATGCATGAGCCACTGCGCCCGGCCAAAGATGAGCTTTCAACAAAGAAAAATTATGCTGGCTACAAAATTCTCTTTTGCAAGTACCAACTGTTAGAAAATGACGGAGCAGTGATCCTTAGCCTGCATGGTCTTTGAACTCCCTGCAGTAATATATGGACTTCTGTGTGTTGATGTAAGTTGATTTTCCTGGAAATAGAATCTATACCTTTCATTGTATTTTCCAGGATTTCATGAAAGAAAAAGAGTAAAGAACCACAGTAATGGAGCAATGTTAATGGTGCTGTTTCTTTTTCTTTTGAAATAATTAAAAACTCACAGAAAGGCTGTAAGAATAATACAGAGAACTTCTGTATATTCTTTCCCAAATTCATGTGTTTGTCCTCCCTCTCTCTCTTTCTCTCTCTCCCCTCTCCCTTCCTCTCTTTCTTTCACCTTATAAAATATTTCAGTGCTGTTAGTTATCTCAAAATGGACTTCGTGGTTTTTTTCTCCCCTACCACTACAGGTTTCAGTCTAAGATCCCATCATATATAGTTTCATATTGTTTTAGTTTTCTTTAATCTGTAACAGTTTCTCAGATACTCTCTATCTTCCATGACACTGACATTTTTCAAGAATGCAGGGAGGTTATTAAGTAGTGTTCCTCATTTTGGGTTTGTCTGATGTTTCCTCTTGATTATTATTCAGCTTATGCATGTGAGGCCAGAATACTAGGTAAATTGTGTGGTTTCATTCTCAAGGTATCCACGTCTGAAGGCATATGATACTCATCTGTCACATTGATGATGTTAATTTTGATCCCTTGGTAAATGTGTTTTTCCATTGTCGCTACTCTATGGTTACTTTTTTCTCCTTTTCAATTAAAAATCAATCAGTGGCTGGGCACTGTGGCTCACGCCTATGATCCCAACACTTTGGGAGGCAGAGGCAGGAGGATCACTTAAGCCGAGGAACTCAAGACCAGCCTGGGCAGCATAGGGTGACCCCATCTCTACAGGAGTGGTGACATGTGCCTGTTGTCCCAGCTGCAGGAGGCTGAGATGGGAGAATTGCCTGAGCCCTGGATGTCAAGGCTGCAGTGAGCCGAGATCACACCACTGCACTCCAGCCTGAGTGACAAAGTGAGACCCTGTCCCCAAAATACATTAATTATTTAAAAACAAAAGCAATCTGTGGAAAAAACTTTGACTGTGCAAATAGTCATATGTTGCTTAATGATGGGAATATGTTCTGAAAAATGTGTTATTAGGTGATTCTGTCATTGTGCAAACACCATAGGGTATACATTACATAAACTTAGATGGTATAGCCTGCTGCATAGCTAGGCTGTATGGTTTAGCCCATTGCTCCTAGGCTACAAAACTGTACAGCTTGTTACTGTACTGAATACTGTAGGCAATTTAACAGTATGATAAGTATTATCTCAACATATCTAAACACAGAACGATATGGCAAAAATACAGAATTATCATCTTATAGGACCACTGTCATTACTTACCAAAATGTCATTATGTGGCGCATGACTGTATCTTCCTTTTCATCAGGTTTTACACTCTAGATTTAGCAATAACCGTTGATTATTCTTACCCATACCAAGATGTGGTCATGGTAGTTTTAAAATACTGCTTTTTTCCAACTTCACTACTCCCTCCATTTCATGGTGTTCTAATGAATGATCATCACAGAATTCAACACCTAATTATATCTGTTATGATAATGAAAGGAGACAAATGACCCATTCAAAAAAGTTTAGTTGGAAAGAGTTTATCAAAAGAATGACTTACCAAAGGTGTCCGCTTGGTGAGGGATTCAACAAGGAATAGTGAAGCACCCAGTAACTAGCAACAATGGGAAGCCATTGCCACCCTTAGACCTGAGGGGATAAAGGGAGGGCACATAGTTATCAGGCTTGTGAAACTGGAATTCACAGGGGAGGAACCACCTACAGGTCCTGTGGCTCTAGAGAAAAACAGCCACTGGCAGCACAGATTGAGAGGGAGCTGGGGGAAATCAGCTGAGTTCTTCCTGCCGCTGCTCTGACCTGTTAGTGCTCACTGTTGCCCAACTGCAAGCCAAAGGGTAAGAAAGCCTGGGTGGTACCCTCTGGAGAGTTTGGCCTCCAGGGACACAGAGGGTATTTGGGGGCTGGGGAAGTGGTAGTATAACCAGCACACTAGCCAAGATTTTATTCGTGTGACAAGAAAAAGATCTCTGATGCACAACTGAATGGGGAATTCACATCATGTTCTTAGATGGGAAGATTGAATACTATAAATATCTTGGTTCTTGCTATATGAATCTGTCTACTCAATTCCAGTAGTCTAATGGAATTAGGGAGGGAGTGGGGGGAGGTAACATTGTTAAAATGATTCTAAGTTCAACCAGGCAAGAATAACTAAGAAAAAAAAATTGGCTGGCTGCAGTGGCTTACGCCTGTAATCCCAGCACTTTAGGAGGCTGAGGCGGGTGGATCACGAGGTCAAGATATCGAGAACATCCTGGCCAACATGGTGAAACCCCGTCTGTACTAAAAATACAAAAATTAGCCAGGCGTTTGGCACGCCCCTGTAGTCCCAGCTACTCGGGAGGCTGAGGCGGAAGAATCACTTGAACCCGGGAGGTCGAGGTTGCAGTGAGCCGAGACTGTGCCACTGCCCTCCAGCCTGGCGACAGAGCAAGACTCCGTCCCCCTCCCCCCCAAAAAAATTCTGATTTCACTTTGTAATTTAAAAAATAATATTTTAATTATTGTTTCAAGCTAAATATTTTTAAATATGTACTTGAATTTATTGGTGTCCATAAATTATTTAGAACGTGTTATTAAGAGTTTCCTAAGTTACACTTTCGTTATTCATTTCTAACTTTAATATAATATGGTTAGAGAGTATCATCTAAATGATACTAATTCTGTAAAATGTTGTTGAGGCTTAATGGTCTACGACGGGGTCAAGTTTTGTGAATCTTACTGCGTATGTGTTCTTGAGGAGGATGCGTACTCACTAATTAATGGGTGCTGGGTTTTATTAGTAGCCCAGAAATCAAACTTGACAATTATGAGGTCCTTAATTCATGCTAATGTTTTGTATCATTGGTCTGTAAATAATTGAAAGAGCTGTGTTGAAATCTCCCACTTTGTGAATGGATTTGTTTATTTCTCTATAAAGTTGTCCAATTTTGCTTTATTTTGAGGCTATTTTTTGGGAGCTTACAAATTTAGATTCATTACCATTTTCTAGGAAATTGAACATTTTATTGTAATCTAAGGACTCTATCACTAAAAATGGTTTTTGTCTTAAAGTAGAATTACTAAATTAAATACAGGATGCTCAATTAAATTTGAATTTCAGATGAACATTGAATACTCTTTTAGCATAAGTATGTTCTAAATATTGCAAAAATTATTAGTTGTTCACAGGAACAGAAAACCAAATACCACATGTTCTCAGTTATAAGGGGGCACTAAGTGATGAGAACATATGGACACAGTGGAGAACAGCAGACACTGGGGCATCCTGGAGGGTGGAGGGTGGAAGAGGGAGAGGATCAGGACACATAACTAATGAGTACTAGGCTTAATACCTGGGTGATGAAATAATCTGTACAACAAACCCCCATGACATGAGTTTACCTATAGAACAAAACTGTACCTGTGACATTGAACTTAAAATAAAAGTTAACAAAAAAAAGTCTGGCATAGAAGGACGTAAACATTGGTGGAGCTGGTTATCTCTCATCTTGCCCCACTCATGATACAATTGTTTATAGTATTTAATGAATGCTGTCAGAAATCTGTATCTTTAGTTATATGTGCTTCTTGGTCCTAATATTATTGATTTACGCTACCTATACAATTTTGGTTTGGGGTTTCTTTATTTTGGGGATAACCTTACTATTGGTTTGTCTCTCTTATTAGTAGTTTCAGGTAATATTTTCTTTGGCTGTATTCTGTTGCTCCTTTTCTAGCTTGTTGAATTGAACATTTAATTAATCAAGTATTCATTATTCTTTTTGAAAAAACTTATTCATGGTTTATCTGACATTCATATTTAACTAGGAATACTGTTTTGTTTGTTTTTGCTAAATTTGGCAAGCCTATTTAAAAACTTTTTTGTTTGATATTAATATAGTACCCCCAATTTTTTTTTGGTTATAATTTCCTTAGTACATCTGTTTTGTTTTGTTTTGTTTTGTTTTGTTTCGAGGCACTCACTCTGTTGCCTAGGCTGGAGTACAGTGGCACAGTCTTGGCTTACTGCAGCCTCTGCCTCCCCTGTTCAAGTGATTCTCCTGCTTCAGCCTCCTGAGCAGCTGGGACTACAGGTGCATGCCACCATGCCCAGCTAAGTTTTGTATTTTTAAGTAGAGACGGAGTTTCGCCGTGGCCAGGATGGTCTGGATCTCCTGGCCTCATGATCTTCCCATCTTGGTCTCCCGAAGTGCTGGGATTACAGGCGTGAGCCACAGTGCCCAACCCTAGTATATCTTTTTCTATTTTATAAACTTCATTTTTTCTAAGTCTTTGTGTTTTAATTTTTTAAAATAGATAGCCTATAGTTAGAATTGTAGTTAGTCTAATCTTACCTATGTTGGTTTTTCTAACAATCATAGGGCTTTTACATTTATTGGGATTGCAAACCTATTGTGCCCTTTTTTAAAACCTATATTTTCAAATGCTTTTTATTTTTCCCATTTCTTTGGTACAGTTTCTATCTCCTGGTTTCTTTTTGCGTGATTTAAAACATAGCATCTTTCCTTATTACTATTTTAGATATTACACATATTTATTCTTTTGTTAACCTTTAAATGTTACTGTCAGGTCTGGTGTCATGGCCCATGCCTATAATCCTGACATTTTGGGAGCCCAAAGTGGGTGGATCACCTGAGGTCAAGGGTTCCAGACCAGCCTGGCCAACATGGTGAAACCCATCTCTACTAAAAATACAAAAATTAGCTGGGGAGCAGGGGTGGCAGGTGCCTGTAATCCCAGCTATTCCGGAGGCTGAGGCAGGAGAATCACTTGAACCCGGAGGCAGAGGTTGCAGTGAGCCAAGATCACCCCATCACACTCTAGCCTGGGCAACAGAGTGAGACTGTGTCAAATAAATAAAAATAAATTACTGTTCAAACTCTACTTGATAAAGTTATTCAGTATTTTTAAATCCACACACAGACATTCTAACTCTGGTAACCATCCTTTTAATGCTATGCTATTACTGTTGAGTATACTTGTCTAAAGTTTTTTTCTTTTTAATGCTATATGTTAGACTTGATCATTACTGTTACTTTGTATGGACAGTATTATGTTTATGTATATGTTTACCATTTCTCTTGTTCACAGTTACTTCTTGCATCTAAGATCATCTTTCTCAGATTAGTTTCCTTTTTTTCTCCTCAGGCTCATTCTGTAGAAGTTTTGTTTGTTTGTTTGTTTTTGTTTTGAGGTGGAGTCTCGCGCTGTCACCCAGTCTAGAGTGCAGTAGTGCGGTCTCAGCTCACGCAGCCTCCACCGCCCAGGTTCAGGTGCTTCTGCTGCCTCAGCGTCCCCAGTAGCTGGGACTGCAGGTGCCTGCCACCACGCCAGGCCAATTTTTGTATTTTTAGTACAGATGTGATTTTACCATATTGGCCAGGCTGGTCTCCAACTCCTGACCATGTAAACCGCCTCCCAAAGAGCTGGGATGACAGGCATGAGCCATTGTGCCCGGCCTGGAAGTTTTTTTAGTTAAGGTAAATTGATGGTAGACTCAGACTTTGCATATTTGGGAATATTTTTACTTGACTCTAATTCTTGAAATGTTTTTTTGAATAGACTAGGTTTGTAGTAATCATCCATCAGCACTTTGAAGATATTTTAACATCTTCTGGGCCCCAGTTTTGCAATTGTGAAGTTACTATCAGCGTAGTTGCTATTTCCTTGTGGGTGATCTTTACTCTCTGGTTTTTAAGCTCTTCTTTTTATAACTGTATTCTCCAGTTTTACTACAATACAGCTAACTGTGCCTTTTCTTATTTATTTTCATTTGTATATTTAGGTGATTTTCTGTATTTTATTAGTTCTGTAAAATTATTGGCCATTTTTTTGAATATTTCTTCTCCTCAATTCTGTTTTGTCCTTTGAACTCCAGTTAGTTCAATGTTAAAATATTGCATTCTGTCCTCCAGATATTTTAACAACTCTTTTCTGCCTTCTTCTATCTGCTAGATAATTTCTTTAGATCAGTTGTCGAGTGATTCACTCATTCTTTCTTCATCTGTTTCATCTGCTCTTTAACATGTGTTTTAATTTTAAAAATTATATTTTTGGTTAATTTTAGCCTGTCTGCTACTTTTAAAAAATACTCTTTTTTTCCTTGTAAACCATAAAAAATTAATCTGAAGTGTTTCAGCAGTTGAACAACTCTTAGATCTTTATTATCAGCCAGTTGTACATGTTTTCTTAGAGAAGATAGATATCATCCCTAAATGTTCTGATATTATTCTTTGTTACTGAATCAAAGTAGCTGAATTTGATAGAAGTTCAGTGTTCCACTGTCCAGATACAGTTCTGAGATTTGAAAGCTTGAATAAGTGCCGGTGGACTTCATGCAAATGCTTTATATATTTTTCACCTAATATATTTTGAATTTCAACAAGTGATACATTCTCTTAAATATTGACTTGATAGGCAAGCGAGCATAGCAAGCTTCATCTTGTAGTGAAATTCCACTGATCATGTTTCATCATTGGATGGAGCATCCAAACTATTGCCAGTAGCTTTTTGTTTTCCCATCATTTGTCATCCCAGAAATACTTATTTTTTCTTTCCAAGGAGGCATTAGCAGTACTCTGGATGTCCCCTACTAACTCTCCAAATTGTTCCCTCCTCTTCTTTACTTTTATCCAAAGATAATCTCTGTCCTGAATCAAAAATCATTCCTGCTTCCTGGTAGCACCCAATCCAGAACAAACCCAGAATCACCTAAACAAAACCTGAATCATTTAATAGTCTTTTCTAATACTCTTTTACTGAGACATTACACAATTCCCAATTATATGTGTTATCCCTTCCTGAAATGAATAATGAACCCAGGGTGTTCAACTACAGCTATGTTCCTGGTAGCCTTTGGCTGGGAGCATTGACAGTATTGATTTCTGTCTGGTTTGTTTCTTTTAACATTTGTAAGATTCATGTTGTTGCATGTAGCAGCAGTTTGTTCATTTTTGTTATTTAATATGCTATAATTACATGACTTTGGAGTTTTTTTTTTTCCTAGTTTAGCCATGCTTTAATGTTGATACACAATATCTTTGTACGTATCATTTGGTGAACATGAATAATGATTTTTTGTTGCAAATATGCCTGGGAGTTATACTGGGAGTCCCCAAGACCACTCATAGTAATCAGAAGCTGTTATGATTATGATTATAGTTGATTACAGCAAAATGATATGAAGTGAAAATCAACAAAGGGAAAAGGCACATGGGGAAAGTCTGGAAGAAACCAGCTGCTCGCTTTCCAGTGTGCTCTCCTAGTGGAGTCAGACAGGACATGTTTCATTTCCGTAGCAAATGTGTGACAACACACACAAAGAGTTTCCAGTCAGGGAAGCTCACCTGAGCTTTTGTGTCCAGGGTTTTTAGTAGGATCAGTCATGACATAGGCATTTGGTAGTACCTGCACAACTGACCTCAGGGTCAGCTCCAGACCCCCAGAGAAAAAGCAAGTGTCCACCATAAATCACATTGTTAGCATACACTATCTGGTTAAACTGGTACAGCATGACCCAAGGCCTCAGACACACAAAATGTTTCTTATCAGACATAACATTCCATGACAGAAGACAGCCAAGTGCCAGCCCTGAAAACAGGCCTGTCTTGGGAATGTGCAACCAAGGCTGCTGAGTTAATAAACTTTTCCATCAGAGATTGAAAATGATAGGTCAAATGCTATCTGTAGGTGCCAACTGAAGAGTGCCAAACAGTTTTCTAAAGTGATGATCCTTGTTTACTCTCTAACCAGCAGATGTGTAAGAACTTCAGTTCTACATTGCCAACACCTTGTACAGTTTCATCTTGTCAAATTGTAGTTTTCTTCCTGTTGTGTATTGATGTCTCATTCTGGTTTAAATTTGTATTTCCTCAGTAACTGAGACAGCACTTTTGCATATGTCATTGGCCAGTAGGCTGTGTTGTGAAGTGCCAGTTCAGGTTCTTTGGCTGGTTTTCTTTTGAATCATTTGCTTTTTTCTTACTGGTTTTTAGGAATTATTTACATGTTTTGATATATGCAGTTTATATGTGTTTCAAATAACTTCTATCATTTATCTCTCTTGCCTTTTTTCTCTCTTAAGGCTGTCTTTTGAAGAATAGCAATTAATTTAAATGCTAATTTAGTAATCTTTTGCTTCATGTCTAGTGCTTTTGGTATAACATTTAATAAATCTTTTTCCTAATTAAAGTCCTTGAATATATTCTCCTATGTTATTTAATAAAAACTGGATTGCAGAGAAATCCAAGATGGCCGATTAGCAGCAACTCAGGATCGTAGCTCCCAGTGAAAGCGCAGAGAGCGAGTGGATGCTGCAATTTCAGACGAATTTCTGTTGCCCACAAACTGGGAGATACCGAGAGGAGGAGCCACACGAGTCGCCAGTGTGACTCTTTTGGCCGGCGTGACTGTTTGCCAGCTCCCTGGTGCGGCGCTTCTCAGTGCGGAGTATAGGGACTGGGTGCCCTTTGAGTCGGGCTCGGCTGGTCCCATCCCCACAAGGAAAACATCAATTGGAAGCGCTGAGGACTGAGAGTTTCACAGGAAGCACAGCTGAACCCGGGAAGGCCTAGCTCTGTGGGGAAGGGGCGTCCGTAGAAGGAAAACTAAGAAACTGGAAAAACTTCATTACCAACAAGCCGGACGTCCACTCAGACACAATCTGAAGGTGGATAAATCCACAAAAATGGGAAGAAACCAGTGCAAAAAGGCTGAGAACACCCGAAATCAGAATGCCTCTCCTCCTACAGGGGATAGCAGCTCCTCATCTGCAAGGGAACAAGGCCTGACGGAGAATGAGTGTGATGAACTGACAGAATCAGCCTTCAGAAGGTGGATAATAAGAAACTTCTGTGAGCTAAAAGAACATGTACTAACCCAATGCAAAGAAACTAAGAACCTTGAAAGAAGATTTAACGAAATGCTAAC
>CAUYLG010061597.1:0-16048 GCA_963573385.1 Cacajao melanocephalus | reverse complement strand
AGTTATCTATGGAGGGTCCCTGCTGTGCTCTTCCTGAAACACACACCACATGCACATGCGTTTACACATGCGTGCACATTTACACCACGTGGGTGTACACACAGACGAGGCACACACAGGCAGGCTCATACACACACACACACCCGCACGGCACACAGGCAGTGAACACACACACACACACACGCCCGCACGGCACACGGGCAGGTGAACACACACACACATGCCCGCACGGCACACGGGCAGGTGAACACACACACACACACGCACACACACACCCGCACAGCACACGGGCAGGTGAACACACACACACACGCCCGCACGGCACACGGGCAGGTGAACACACACACACATGCCCGCACGGCACACGGGCAGGTGAACACACACACACACACGCCCGCACGGCACACGGGCGGGTGAACACACACACACACGCCCGCACGGCACACGGGCAGGTGAACAGACACACACACGCCCGCACGGCACACGGGCAGGTGAACACACACACACACGCCCGCACGGCACACGGACAGGTGAACACACACACACACGCCCGCACGGCACACGGACAGGTGAACAGACACACACACACACACGCCCGCACGGCACACGGGCAGTGAACACACACACACACACGCACACACGCACACACGCACACACAGCACACGGGCAGGTGAACACACACATACACGCCTGCACGGCACATGGACAGGTGAACACACACACACACGCCCACACGGCACACGGGCAGGTGAACACACACACACGCGCCCACACAGCACACGGGCAGGTGAACACACACATACACGCACGCCCGCACGGCACACGGACAGGTGAACACACACACACACACGCACACAGCACACGGGCAGGTGAACACACACACACGCGCCCACACAGCACACGGGCAGGTGAACACACACATACACGCACGCCCACACGGCACACGGGCAGGTGAACACACACACACGCGCCCACACAGCACACGGGCAGGTGAACACACACAAACACGCACGCCCGCACGGCACACGGACAGGTGAACACACACACACACACGCACACACGCACACACAGCACACGGGCAGGTGAACACACACACGCACGCCTGCACGGCACATGGACAGGTGAACACACACACACACACACACAGCACACGGACAGGTGAACACACACACACACCTGCACAGCACACGGGCAGGTGAACACACACACACACGCGCGCGCCCGCACGGCACACGGGCAGGTGAACACACACACACACACACACAGCACACGGGCAGGTGAACACACACACACACGCCCGCACGGCACACGGGCAGTGAACACACACACACACACACGCCTGCACGGCACACGGGCAGGTGAACACGGGCGCGTGCACATGGGAACATGAAGAGGCGGGAGCTGGCTGGCCCGACCCCCGCGACGCCCGCGGCACCCCGAGCGCAGCCTCCCGGCACAGGGCACAGTGCGCGCCTGCTGAGGTGAGTGGACTGAAACTCGCCGACAGTTGGGATAGCGGACGTCACTGCTGCGGCCGCTGCGCATCCAAGTTCCCGCCGTTCTCCTCTGGAGACAAGGCCTCCCTCTGCCATCCAGGCCGGCGTGCAGGGGCGCCATCCCTGCTCACTGAGGATGACGGGAAACATGACGCAGCCTCGGACTCCCGGGCTCAAGCCATCCTCCCACCTCAGCCTCCCAAGCACCGGATGGCAGGTGCGACCCACCGGACCGACCCCAAGTTCCCACCACTCTTTTTTCTTTTTTTTTTGGCAGAGTCTCGATCTGTCGCCCAGGCTGGAGGGCAGCGGCACCATCTCGGCTCATCACAACCTCCGCCTCCCAGGTTCAAGCGATTCTCCTGCCTCAGCCTCCCGAGTAGCTGGGACTACAGGCGCCCGCCACCATGTCCGGCTAATTTTTGTCTTTTTAGCAGAGACGACGTTTCACCATATTGTTCAGGCTGGTCTCAAACTCCTGACCTCAGGTGATCCGCCCACCTGTCTCCCAAGGTGCTGGGATGACAGGCGTGAGCCACCGTGCCCGGCCGCCCACCATTCTCTTCTAAAACACATCCTCAGGCTGCAGGTGAGGCTGCAGCAGCTGGGAGGCACCTCCCAGGAGGCCGGGTTCCGTGGACGACCGGCCGTTTCTGTCCCTGGCAGCCGGTGCAGCAGGAGAGGGGAGGCCAGGTGTTTGTGGGTGCTGCCGCCGGCCCGTCCAGGGTCAGCTCGTGCTCCTGGCCTCTGTGATCTGCCACTTCCCACCTCCCTGAGGGCGCCCAGTGCTGTCCTTTGTCCAGCGGCCAGACCCCTGACTCAGACTCACGCGATCCGCGGCCGCCCGCCCCTTTGTTCCGGAGACTGGAACAAGGGAGGCTTGTTCTTCCCCCGAGGACACAGAGGACCTGCCAGCTGCCCTCCCTCCTCATCCAGAAAGAGCCCGCTGTCCCCGTGGGACAGTGAGGACAGGACCAGCTCTCAGGCTCTGCTGGGCACCAGCCCACGCCTGGCAAGTCCCCATGAGACAGACGAGGACACCGAACTTCAGAGGAAGGAAGGGCTTGTCTTCCGAGGACCCGGGGGCTGGAGACGGGTCGCAGCGGGCTCTGCTGTCGCCTACGAGGTCGTACACGCAGGTCCTTTCTCCCCACTCTGGTTTTGTCGGTCCCTCTGTCCTCAGCCTCTGCACACACCATGTCTTCTGCCTGGTACGCCCTGTCCCAGGTTTGGCGGCCAGCCCCTTCCCCTCCTGCAAGTCATTGCTCAAATCTCTCCATCTCCAGGATCCTCCTTGGACCACTGATTGATTGAATAATTGATTGATGTTTTTTTTCTTTTTCTGAGAGGGAGTCTTGCTCTATCTCCCAGGCTGGAGTGCAGTGGCGTGATCTCAGCTCACTGCAACCTCCGCCTCCCGGGTCCAAATGATTCTCCTGCCTCCGCCTGCCAAGCAGCTGGGACTACAGGCACCCGCCACCACACCTGCCTAATTTTTGTATTTTTTAAGAGACGGGCTTTCGCCATGTTGCCCAGGCTGGTCTCAAACTGCTGACCTCAGGTGATCCACCCGCCTCGGCCTCTCAAAGTGCTGGGATGACAGGCGTGAGCCACCACACCCGACCAATTTTTGTATTTTTTAATAGAAACGGGTCGGGGTTCTTTCCACCATGTTGCCCAGGCTGGTCTCAAACTCCTGGCCTCAAGTGACGGGCCTGCCTCGGCCTCCCAGAGTGCCAGGATTACAGACAGGGGTGAGCCACGGCGCCCGGCCTATCTGGACCTCCGATTTGATTGCACCACCTGCCCATCCGCACGCCCGTCCCCTTTCCCTGCCTTTTTCTTTGTCCCAGCAGCACTTTCCTCCCCTCTGCTAGTGCAGTGGCGGGTGGAGCTGATGGTTCGCGGGGATCTGGGCGCGGCTGGTTCTCTCACGCTGGCAGCCGCGATGGGAGTATTTACGACGCCCCCGCGGTGTGCGCTGCAGTGGAGAGCCATCGTTCATCATTTCTCAGCGCAGCACTGCCTTGGTATTAGGCCCGGGTTTATGGCATGATTAGCCCGGCTTAGGGTCTCTCTTCCCATCTGCTCACTAGAACGTGAGCAGGTCGGGCCTCCCGGGACCAGGCAGCCCCGGCGCCCCCCAGTGGGAACGCGAGGAGACCGACCACCAGGACGCCAGGGCCTCCCCTCCACCACCCCGACCCCCGCAGCAGACCCTGGGGCTGAGGTCTGCCCACCTTGCACTCTGCTGTCTCCTTGGCACCGGAAACAACGCTTGGCATGCAGCAGGCCCTCAATAAAGATTTGCTGGCCGGCGCGTGCCGCGTGCCTGTGGTACCAACACTTTGGGAGGTCCAGGCGGGAGGATCGCTTGAGCTCTTGGGAGGAGGAAGTGGCGGTGAGTCGAGATCGCACCACTGCTCTCCAGCCTGGGCCACAGAGCGAGACCCTGTGTCAAAATAATAACAAGCGTGAGGCAGGCGGACCACCTGAGGTCGAGTTCGAGACCAGCCTGGCCAACGTTGTGAAACTCCGTCTCTACCAAAAATCCCCCCAAAAGAAAAAAAAAAAAATGCCGGGCGCGGTGGCTCACGCCTGTGATTCCCAGCACTGGGAGGCCGAGGCAGTTGGATCACCTGAGGTCAGGAGTTCGAGACCAGCCTGGCCAACGTTGTGAAACTCCGTCTCTACTAAAAATCCCAAAAAAAATGCCAGGCGCGGTGGCTCACGCCTGTGATTCCCAGCACTGGGAGGCCGAGGCAGGTGGATCGCCTGAGGTCAGGAGTTCGAGACCAGCCTGGCCAACATGGTGAAACGCCGTCTCTACTAAAAATATAAAAAATTAAAAATTTTAAAAATAATACTAATAAGCCGGGCGTGGTGACGCGCGCCTGCAATCCCAGCTACTGGGGGGGGGGGCTGAGGCAGGAGAATCGCTTGAACCCGGGAGGCGGAGGCTGGGGTGAGCCGAGATCGCGCCACTGCGCTCCAGCCTGGCGACAGAGCGAGACTCCGTGTGAAATAAATAACGACCAGTAAATCTGTGTGGAACTGACGGGCGCCCCCGTTGCTGGTGCTGCTGTGACTGGCGTCGGGCGTCGGGCGCCCCCCACAAGCGCAGCCCGGGCGCCCCCCAGTGGGAATGCGAAGAGACCGACCGCAGGGCGAGCCAGCCGCGAGCTCGGAGGACCGCGGGCTAGAGGGGCCGCGCCGCCGCGCAAAGCCTTGTGGGCCACACATCCGGGCGCCCTGCGCCCCGGGGCATGGCGGGAGTTGTGGTCCAGTTGCGGGGTGGTGCGGGGGCTGCCGGGAGCTGTGGGCGGCGGTTGGGGGACTGGCGCCGGGAGCGGGACCCGCGAAAAGGAGGAGGAGCGGCTGGTCCGCTGCGCCCCGCGGCTCGAAGGTCGTCAGCAGGGACGGTGGCGCTGTGAGTGCCGAGTGCGGCCCTGACCGGGAGCCCCCGACCCCTGACCCGTCCTCACAGCCCGATCTCCGACCTCTGACCCCTGACCCGCCCTCCGTGCAGAGCCGAAGGCCCAGCCCCGCACCCTCCCCGACCGGGCCCGGTCCAGCCCGGTGTCCTGCGCCCCAAACGGGCTCCCTGCGGCCGTCGGGCCTGGGGGTGACTGTGCCCGGCGCCTGCGCTCCTCTTGCAGCCAGGCGCGTCGCCCCAGCCCTCCGCGCGCTTTCCCACCCCCGGGGCCCGACGCGCCTGGCGCCATCCTCGGGGGCGGAGCCGGCGGCGTCCCCGGCCTCCCCCCAGCTCGAGGCCAGGGTCTCCCCCCCTTCCCGGTCGTGACAACCACAGATGCCCCCAGGTGCCAGGTCAGGGTTTGTGTTTCCTGGGGTCGGGATGGCAGCCGGGGAGAACCACCCTCCGAACCCCGTAGAGCGAGCAGCAGGGACGGAGTGCGCTCGGGTGTCCAGCGCTCGGCGCGCGCTGGGCGGGGAGTGGAGAGCGAGTCGTGCTCAGAGGCCACGAGGCTGCGGCGCTGCCTGAACTCCAGGCCCGGGGAGCGCCCCAGTCCAGGGCGAACACCCGCATTTGGCCCCAAGCACAGCCCCTGCCCGGGGCTGAGAGAGGCGAGAGCCCTGTGCTTCGTCCCCAGAAGCGAGGGGGAGCCCTACCTCCAGCGGCCACGGTAGAAAGAAGAAAAGAAATGGGTAGGAATAAGTAAAATAAATCATATGAAACATAAAACAAAGCCGGACGCGGTGGCTCACGCCTGTCATCCCAGCACTTTGGGAGGCTGAGGAGGGCGGATCACCTGAAGTCAGCAGTTCAAGACCAGCCTGGCCAACAGGGTGAAACCCCGTCTCTACTAAAAATACAAACATTAGCTGGGCGTGGTGGTGCGCGCCTGTAATCCCAGTTACTCATGAGGCTGCGGCAGGAGAATCGCTTGAACCCGGGAGGTGGAGGTTGCAGTGAGCCGAGATTGTGCCACTGCACTGCAGCCTGGGCGACAGAGTGAGACTCCATCTCACAAAAATAAGTAACAAAGGAAGCCTCAGGCGGCCGTTGGCTGCGTTTCCACTTGCTGTCAGGACTGTCACCTCCCACCCTGCCTGCCTCCTCACCTTCCCTGGGCCGGGTGCCTTCAGCTGACTGTTCCAACTGTTTCCCATCTCCTGAGATAAAAACAGATTTCAGGGGGTGCAGCGCAGAGCCGCGGAGAGGATGGAGGCCCCGACCGGGGGTCTCAGGGCCCTCCCGCTGAGGGGAGTCGCTTCTGCTGGTTCTAGGCACAGCCCTGCCCTCAGATGCTTCCCATTTATGGGGAGCCAGATAGGAAACAGCCAGCAGGTGTCCTGGTGCTGAGTAGGAAGGTCCAGCAGGATGGGAGGCCGTAGAGTGGGGCCCTGCTCTCCAGCCGGGGCAGTCCAGGGTGGCCCTGGAGATCCGAAGCATTCAGGGCAGGCCCTCAGAGAAGCCCAGAGGCGCCATGTGTCGGGAAGGTGCTCAGGCCCCAAGGCCGGAAGTCAGATGAGCCCTGGGCCCTGGCGCGAACCCAGCAGGCAAGCCCAGTGTCGGTGAAGGCGCTGAGACAGGAGGTGCCGTGGGGCTGGTGGGGCTGGCCTGGAAGGGCTGACAGCCCCTTGCAGATGGGCTGGTGTGGTTCTCCTCGGGACGCTGGGGGCTCCCTGGAAGAGACAGCAATTGAGGTTTAAAGCTGAGGCAACAGGGACGGAGAAGCCGTCCCTTCTCTGTGCCTCAGTTTCCCTGGGGAGGGTTTGGCTGTGTGTCAGGATCCCGACCTCATGATCCGTGAGGGCTGGGACGATTTTGCAGACAGCAGGGGCCACAGCTGCATTCACCCTGCCGGGTTGCCAGGCTGCACAGGAGCCAGTGAGTGGTGCCATATTTTGCCACAAACAGGTGCAAACCAAAAAGAAAAAGTGGTGCATGTGTTTCGCCCCGGTCCCGTGGCGGGTTACATGAGGTGTGGACGCGCCCTGGGCAGTGCAAAGCTGACTCTGAGGAGTGAAGGCCCACCCTGGTCCCAGCACCCTCTCCCAGACCATCCTGTCCCTGCTTTCACACACACAGCTGTGGTGGAATCGGACTCACCTGCAATGCCTTAGAGCTGAGCGAAGTTAGAACAGTTAGGGTTGTTTTCGTTTTTGTTTTTTGAGACAGCGTCTCACTCTGTCGCCCAGGCTGGAGTGCAATGGCGTGATCTTGACTCACTGCAACCTCCGCCTCCCGGGTTCAACTGATTGTCCAGTCTCAGCCTCTTGAGTAGCTGGGATTACAGCTGTGCACCACCACGCCCGGCCAACTTTTCTATTTTTAGTAGAAATGGGGTTTCACCATGTTGGTCAGGCTGGTCTCGAACTTGTGACCTCGTGATCCACCCGCCTCAGCCTCCCAAAATGCTGGGATTATAGGGGTGAGCAGCCATGCCCGGCGAGACAGGGCTTTTTAAGAAACAGTTCAGTGCCTTTTATGGTGTTCGCGATGTGGAAATGCCAGCTCTCTAGTCTCAAACCCCGTGAGTGCAGTTCATAGACAGTTCAGTGTCTCTCGACGTGATGTGTGGGTGGCCTGTGCCCCTCTGGCCTCCTAGTCCCTTGGGAGAGGCCTGTGCCACTCCTGGCTGGGCCCCCATCTTCAAAGCAGCTAGAGTGGCCCTTTAACCCGTGAGACGGGGCTGTGGAAGCTGGGGTGAGCCTGGAGATGCCCCTGGAAGCACCGAGGCATCAGAGCACCTACAAGGACTCCAAGCCCCGCCCCGCTTCTCCCTGGGCAGAGCCAGCCCCAAGCCAGCTCTCACCAGTGTGCCTGTTGCCCCATGGATGCCCATCCCCCCAGACCCCTCCTGATCAGCTCACGTGGGGCTGCCCTAGAGACCACCACGCCAACATGGCTCCACGTCCAGCTTCCTGAGGGTTGCTAGGGACCAAGCACTCGGCCCCAGCCCCTCACCAGGCGGTCACAGACCCCAGGGAGGCCAGTCAGCCCTGCCCAGGCCCACTGGCATGATCACCTCCGCCAGCCTGCAGGGAGGGACTCGACTCAGACAAAACCCAACACGGGAGCCAGACCCACCCCCCGCGAAGGTTTCATGGCTAAAACACCACACGTGCACACATGCACACACTAATACATGTACACACATGTGCACATACGTACATATATGGACACGTGCGCATATATGCACACATGCGGGCATACATGTGCATACATATGTGCGCATGCACACATGCATGTGCACATATATGTGCGCATACACACGCAGGCACATGCATGCAGGCACACACGTGTACATGTGTGTATGCATACATGCCTGCCCGCATGTACACACATGCATGTGTACCTGCATGCACGCACATGTATGCGCACATGCATGCAATACATGCATGCACACATATATACACATACATGTGCACATATATGCGCACATACAGGCATGCACACATCTGTGCCTATATGCACACACATTCACACATGCACACACACATGCAAGCACATGGTTACTTACTGAACAAACCCCTCCCCCCAGCAGCCTCGATCAGTCTCATTCCTCCCCCACTCCCCTTGAGACCCTCAGGTCTGGGGTCCTTGGACTGGGTTTAAGCCTTGGCCAACAACGAGGCCCTGCCCTAATGGGGGTCTTCACTCCAAAGAAAAGCCATGAGGACCCCAAAACTGATCTGTGGGTGGGAACCAGGAGGGCTGGCCCAGCTGGGCCGAGAAGGGTCTGTCAGGGCCTGGGGGTGTGCTCAGTCCTGGACACCAGCGCCCCCACGGCCCCTTCCCTCAGGGCCGCAGTCATCTGGAACACGCCCTCGGCTGCTGTGGACAGGAAGGCCAGCATGTGGGGTCTGGGGCTGGTGGGACGGCTGGGACCCTCCGTGGGAAGGGGGCTTCCTGCTGGAGGCTGCTGAGGACAATGCTGGGAAGGGGATCAATGTTGGGGGCGGTCTCGAGTCTCCCCAGGACAAAAGGGAGGTCCCGGTAGCTGTGGAAGATGCTGGCAGTGGCCTTGCTGTGGGACTAGGACTCAAACGCCAGGGGTCTTGGGGTCCTCCCGGACCCTCAGGCCTCTGTCCTGCCTCTGTCTCTCCATCCCTTTGCCTCCACCTCTGTGTCTCTCTCTGTCTCCCTGTGTCTCTCTACCTTGTCTCTCTTCTTCACTCTGTCTCTGTGTGTCTCCCTCACCCCCGCCTTCCCCACCTTTGCTCCTTTGCACCCGTGGGTCCTTCTGCCTCTGGGAACTCTACCTCCTCCTTCCTGTATCCACCCACCCGCCCTGTCCTGGGGGGCACCCCAGCCGTGTCATGTCCCCGCCCCCCCCAAGCCTGCGGATGCGAGGACTCGGCACTCGGGGAGTGTGAGCAGCATGATCACCACACATGACCCAGCAGGGCGGGCGTAGGACAGGGCCCAGGAGAGCTGGGCACGCCCAGCGGCCCCTCCCCACCTGCAGGAAGTGGGGTCAGGGGCTGGGAAGCCGCCCATTCACCAGGCCCACTGCCCCCCGCCCGGGTTAAGAGCCCAGCTTCCCGGGAAGGGCCTGCACCTCCGGCTGGGGAGGGCTGCTCCTTGGAGTCCGCCTTCCGGTGAGGCCTTTCCCGGCACTGGCCTGGGCAGGAGGGGGAGGGGACCCAGGGAGACATGGCTGTGAGCTCACACACCTGGGCCCTCCCCATGCTGAGAGGCCTGTTTCCCACCCTGAGCCTCAGTTTCCCTGCTCTGCACCTGGCCCCTCCTTTGGGCCTCAGTTTCCCTCCTCTGATCCCAGCACTTCCACTGGGCCTCAGTTTCCCTCCTCTGAGCCTCAGTTTCCCTCTTCTGATCCCAGCCCCTTCCCTGGGCCTCAGTTTCCCTCCTTGGCCTCAGTTTCCTTTTCTGGTGTCAGCCCCTCCCCTGGGCCTCAGTTTCCCTCTTCTGATCCCAGTTCCTCCTCTGGGCCTCAGTTTCCTTTTCTGGTCCCAGCCCCTTCCCTGGGCCTCAGTTTCCCTCCTCTGACCGGTAAGACAACTGGCAATGCTTAGAACGCCATGGACTGGCTGCTCCTTTTTATTCCATAGCTAGGGAAACTGAGGCACAGACAGGCACACACTGAGGTCAGCAGGGCTGCTCCATTATTTTATTCCTGCGTGCCTGCAGTGCATGGGGTCTGGGGATCACAGGGACAGGCCCCAGATGGAGGGGAGCCGGCCATCACCACTGCCACCACAGGCCCTCATTGAGCTTGGAGGAGTGTCCTCAGAACCACAGCTGAGGAGGGGAAGCGAGGGTGGGGGCAGAACCTGGGTAAGGTGAGGAGCAGCTCGTGCAGAGGCCCTGGGAGGGCCTGGGCAGTGCAGGGCTCCCCAGGCCAGGAGCTTAGGGGTGTCAGCGCGCCCAGTGGGGCAAACAGGCCACGAAGGGAAACAGGACCAGTGTGGAGGTCTTGGAGGAACAGGTGGGTGGATTCCAGTGCGTTTGGAAGGTGAGGTTCTCAGGACTCTGGGAATATGGCAGCTGTGAGTGGGGACCCAGCCAGCGTCCCTTCTGGATTTCTCTTGTAGACCCAGATCCAGGTCTCCATGTAGACCAAGGAACAGAGGCAGCCCCCGCTCAGGCTCCCAGGCTCAGCCAGGCCTGCTAAGTGGGCGGTACCCGCCTGTATGATGGAGGGAAGCCAGGCTCAGAGATGGGGTGACCTGTCCTAGGTGCTGGAGGATCTCAACAGCTCCCCGACGGCCAGGAGCCCCAAGCCCAGAGGCCTCCATCCTCAGCGAGCTTCACCCGACCCCAGGGGACCCCAGTCCACAAGACCCAGCCCCGCAGCTCCGGAGCTGGGCGAGCTGCTCTCTGCCGTCCCCGCGCGGCCTCCCGGGAAAGGGCAGGCGGACCCGCCGTCGGGGGGTGGGGGGCCCGCCCGGCCTCTGCTCCACTTCCCTGCACTTGACTCCGACCCTCCGGCCTCTGTCTGCGATCTTCCGTCCCTGAAAACGGGGCCTGGATCGGACCCAAACCTTCCTGCCCGCCCGTCGTGACTGGCCCCGGGGCCCCCACCCCGTCTTTGGCCCCCAGCCCCTGCCTCTCTGCCGCCTCCAGGGTCGGGGGTCAGGCCGGGAAAGCCCCTCGGGAAGTCCCCGGGGAGCAGCGGGAGGGCGGCCGAGGAGCGGGGTCGCGGGGCGGCGGGAAGGAGCGGGCGCCGCTATTTAAGCCGCTTCCCCGCGGCCCGGGACAGAGGGGACCGAGCATGGATCGGGGCCTGGCCCTCCTGCTGGCGGGGCTTCTGGGGCTCCTCCCGCCAGGCCACGGTGAGCAAGGGAGGGGGCGTAGGAAGGGAGGAGGGGGCGCAGGAGAGAGGAGGGGGCGCAGGAAGGGAGGAGGGGGCGCAGGAGAGAGGAGGGGGCGCAGGAAGGGAGGAGGGGGCGCTGGAGAGAGGAGGGGGCGCTGGAGAGAGGAGGGGGCGCAGGAGAGAGGAGGGGGCGCTGGAGAGAGGCGGGGGCTCAGAGGGGAGGAAGTTCGGGGAGGACTCGAAGGGGAGGAGGCGCAGGAGAGAGGCGGGGGCGCAGGAGAGAGGAGGGGGCGCTGGAGAGAGGAGGGGTTCGCAGAGTTAAGGCGCTGGAGTGAGGGGAGTGACTGGTGGTCCTGCCGGAGGAGGCAGAGGCTGAGAGAGGAAGTTGGGGGGTCTGTGCGGCCCCCTGACCGTCAGCGAAACCAGCTCTAGGCAGCTGGGGTTCGGGGGACTGGGGCAGAGGCGGGGGTCGGGGCGGGGTTCAGGGTCCGAGCCTGGGAGTCGGGGGAGCGGCGGGGGCGGGCGGGGGCCGGGGCTCTGCGGGGCTGAGCCGGAGCCGCGGTCGCCGCAGCGCAGCCCCTCCAGGTGGAGCCCCCGGAGCCGGCGGTGGCCGTGGCCCTGGGCGCCTCGCTGCAGCTCACCTGCCGCCTGGCCTGCGTGGGCCGCGCGGCCGCGGTGCAGTGGCGGGGCCTGGACACCAGCCTGGGCGCCGTGCAGTCGGACGCGGGCCGCAGCGTCCTCACCGTGCGCAACGCCTCGCTGTCGGCGGCCGGGACCCGCGTGTGCGTGGGCTCCTGCGGGGGCGTCACCTTCCAGCACGCCGTGCGGCTCCTGGTGTACGGTGAGGCCCCGGCGCCCCGCCTCCCTCCAACCCTCGGACTCGCGGCCCCTTCCCTGTGCCACGGCTTCCGGGAAGCCTCCGGGATTGCAGACCCTGTCCCAGCTCCCCGAGCCCAGGCCCAGCCTCAGCCTGCGCTTCCCCACAACTCACCCCAACCCGGGCCGGCCCTGGCCCCTCCCCCAGCGTGTTCCAGCCCCCCAGGGTGTGGCCGTGACCCCCGCCTGCTCACCAGCAGCCCCCACGCATCCATGGCCCTAGACCCAAGCCCCTACATCCATCCTGTGCAGCCCCGACTCTGGGCTCACCCTCACCCCGACCCTCCCTCACAGCCTTCCCGGACCAGCTGTCCGTCTCCCCGGCAGCCCTGGGGCCTGCTGACCCGGAGGTGGCCTGCACGGCCCACAGGGTCACGCCCGCGGACCCCAACGCGCTCTCCTTCTCCCTGCTCCTGGGGGGCCGGGAGCTGGAGGGGGCCGAGGCCCTGGACCTGGAGGTGGAAGTGGAGGAGGATGAGCCCCAGGAGGACGAGGACCTGCTCTTCAGGGTGACAGAGCGCTGGCGGCTGCCGCCCCTGGGGACCCCTGCCCCACCCGCCCTCCACTGCCAGGCCACGATGAGGCTGCCCGGTTTGGAGCTCAGCCACCGCCAGGCCATCCCCGGTGAGTCCGCTGGGGAAGCGGGCACAGGCAGGCCCACCCCAGCCTTGACAAGCACTCGGGGGTGGCGGTCAGCACCTGTGTTGTGGGACACTGGGAGGACTGGATACCCCCACGCAGCCAGAGCGACACTCATCAACTCAACATGTATGTACCGAGCACCCGCCCCCAGCCCAGGTCCCACCCCTTTCCTGCCCACAGCCCTCCACGGCTCCTGCCTTGGGGTCAAAGCCTGTGTCCTCTCCGCAGCCCACAGGAACCTGCACGACCTGCCCTGTCCCCTCCCTACCCTCCCTCCACCGGTCTCCCCCTTCTCACTCTGCTCCAGCCACACGGGCCTCCTCACTGTTCCTCCAGCATGCCAGGCGCCGTCCTGCCCCAGGGCCTTTGCACGGCCATGCCCTCTGCCTGGAATACCCTTCTTCCAGATCTTTCCACGGCTCCCTCCTCCTCACCCTCAGGTCTCTGTGTAAATGTTGCCTCCTCACTGAGACTCCCTGAATTCTGTTCAAAGTGTCAACCCCCAACCCCTAACACGTACAGACACACGCACACACCTGTGAGCACCCTTTCCCTTCTGTTTTGTTCTTCACACTTTTTTTTTTTTTTTTTTTTGAGTCAGCATTTTGCTCTGTTGCCCAGGCTGGAGTGCAGTGGCACAGTCTCGGCTCACTGCAACTTCCACCTCCTGGGTTCAAGCAGTTCTCCTGCCTCAGCCTCCTGAGTAGCTGGGATTACAGGTGCCCGCCGCAATGGCCAACTAATTTTTGTATTTTTAGTAGAGAGAGGGTTTCACCATGTTCAGGCTGGTCTTGAACTCCTGACCTTAGGCGATCCACCCACCTCAGCCTCCCAGAGTGCTGGGATTACAGGCGTGAGCCACCGCGCCCGGCCCAAGCCGCCTCTTGACACCTTTTATAACACCTGACATCCCCCAATCCTGTCCATTCTCTGATTTTTCCATGACCGCCTCCCCCTCTTGGCTCCCAAGGTGGAAATCTGTGTCTTGTGCACGGCTGTGTCCACAGAAGCTAGAGCAGGGCCTGGTGCATAGCAGGTGCTCAATAAACCCTTGCTGAATGCACGATGAAGATTTAAGGGTTTTTTTGTTGTTTTCTTTTTTTTGTGACGGTCCCGCATTGTCATTCAGGCTGGAGTGCAGTGACGCGATCTCGGCTCACTGCAACCTCCGCCTCCCCAGTTCAAGTGATTCTCCTGCCTCAGCCTCCCGAGTATCTGGGAGTACAGGCACCCGCCACCACCCAGCTAATTTTTTTGTATTTTTAGTAGAGACGGGGTTCACCATATTGGCAAGGCTAGTCTGGAACTCCTGATCTTGTGATCCACCTGCCTCAGCCTCCCAAAGTGCTGGGATGAGAGGTGTGACCCCTGCGCCCAGCCCGGATGAAGACGTTTAACGTGGGCTGGTGCCCGGGAGGTGCTCCCTTCATGCCCTGTCCCAATCCTGAAGCCCCTGATGGCTTCTCCCACTAAAGAAAGAGGGACTTGTCCCCCCATGGGGCACCCCGATACCCAAGCTAATGTGTGTGAGGTCATGAGTTTCAAGCACAGGGCTCCCAGGGAGAATGGAGCAGAAGCTGGGAGACCCGGAGGTCTTGGGGCTGGGGTGGGCAGAGAGGAGGCTGGGTTTGAGGGATATTTTACAGAACACCAGCCCTCACGGACCTCAGTCTCTCCATCAGTCCCACAGAGGAAGGAGCAGAGAGCCCCCAAGCACCTTCTCTCTCCACGCCACCCTCCTCCCAACTCTTCTCCTTCCATATCCCATCATAATAAACACGGGAGCCACTCAGCCTGTGCTCTGGGCACACACGTGACCCACTCCCCACTCACTCTCAGGGCAGCCCAAAGCGGTGACTGTTGCTCCTTTCACAGTTAAGGAAACTGAGGCACATGGAGACTCAAGAGCCTCCTGGGGTGATGCTGCCAGTGAGTGGGGCCCTGGAGTGCCCAGACTTCCTGCTCACCATGGTGCCTCAGTTTCCCTATCTGTCCAGTGGACTTCCCTGATTGTGGGTCCTTTGTAAATTTCACGGACCATGTAGATTTCTTGTGTGTGTGTGTGTGTGTGTGTGTGTGTGTGTGTGTGTGTGTGTGAGACAGAGTCTCGCTCTGTCGCCCAGGCTGGAGTGCAGTGGCACAATCTCAGCTCACTGCAACCTCCACCTCCCTGGTTCAAGCAATTCTCCTGCCTCAGCCTCCTGAGTAGCTGGAATTAGAGGTGCCCGCCACCACGCCCGGCTAATTTTTTGTATTGTTAGTCAAGACGGGGTTTCACCATGTTAGCCAGGACGGTCTCGAACTCCTGACCTCGTGATCTGGCCAACTTGGCCTCCCAAAGTGCTGGGATTACAGGCATGAGCCACAGCGCCCGGTGAGACCGTGTAGATTTCAAAGCCCTTTATAAATTCTAGACTTTAGGCCAGGCTCATGCCTGTAGTCCCAGCACTTTGGGAGGCCGAAGTAGGCAGACCATTTAAAGTCAGGGGTTCAAGACTAGCCTGACCAGCATAGTGACCCCGTTGCTATTAAAAATACAAAAATCAGGCTGGGTGCAGTGGCTCACGCCTGTAATCCCAGCACTTTGGGAGGCCGAGGCGGGCAACTCTCTACCAAAAAAAATTAAAAATTAGCTGGGCGTGGTATTGCACACCTGTGGTCCCAGCTACTCAGGAGGCTAAGTGGGGAGGATGTCTTGAGCCTGGGAGGTCGAGGCTGCAGTGAGCCATGATTGCACCCGTGCACTCCAGCCTGGGTGACAGAGTGAGGCCCCAACTCAAAAAAAAAATACAAAGGAGCCAGCACGGTGGCTCACGTCTGTAATCTCAGCACTCTGGGAGGCTGAGGCGGGTGAATCACGAGGTCAGGAGTTGGAGAACAACCTCGTCAACATGGCGAAACCCCTCTCTACTAAAAATACAAAATATTAGCCGGGTGTGGTGGCGGGTGCCTGTAGTCCCAGCTACTCGGGAGGCTGAGGCAGCAGAATCGCTTGAACCCGGGAGGCAGAGGTTGTAGTGAGCCGAGATTGTGCCACTGCACTCCAGCCTGGGTAAGAGAGGGAGAGAGAGACTACATCTCAAAAAAAAAGAATACATCGAAATGTGATTCACCAGAGTGGTCCAGGAAAGGGGCTTGGGGAGGTTCTGGTCCAAGCTCTTAGTCCAGATGTGGAGACTGAGGCAGGAGAGGCAGGCCTGGGGCAGCAGGGAGAAAAATATCCCCACTCTTGTTTCCAGTCCTGCGCAGCCCAACCTCCCTGGAGCCTCCTGACACGACCTCCCCGGA
>CAUYLG010061596.1:0-25879 GCA_963573385.1 Cacajao melanocephalus | reverse complement strand
TCATTCTTTTTTTTTTTAATTGTACTTTAGATTGTGGGTTACATGTGCAGATCATGCAGGATTGTTGCATAGGTACACACATGGCAATGTGGTTTGCTGCCTCCATCCCCCCATCACCTACATCTGGCATTTCTTCCCATATTATCCCTCCCTGACCTCCCCACCCCTCTGCTGTCCCTCCCTTCCCCGCCGGCTACAGACCCCAGTGTGTGATGCTCCCCTCCCGGCGTCCATGTGTTCTCATTGTTCAACACCCGCCTATGTGTGAGAACATGCAGTGTTTGATTTTCTGTTCTTGTACCAGTTTGCTGAGAATTATGGTTTCCAGATTCATCCATGTCCCTACAAAGGACACAAACTCATCATTTTTTATGGCTGCATGGTATTCCATGGTGTATATGTGCCACAATTTCCTTGTCCAGTCTATCATCAATGGACATTTGTGTTGGTTCCAGGTCTTTGCTATTGTAAACAGTGCCGCTATGAACATATATGTGCATGTGTCTTTATAGTAGAATGATTTATAATCCTTTGGGTATATACCCAGTAATGGGATTGCTGGGTCAAATGGAATTTCTATTTCTAGGTCCTTGAGGAGTGCCACCCTGTCTTCCACAATGGTTGAACTAGTTGACTGCCCCACCAACAGTGTAAAAGTGTTCCTATTTCTCCACATCCTCTCCAGCATCTGTTGTCTCCAGATTTTTTTAATGATCGTCATTCTAACTGGCGTGAGGTGGTATCTCAACGTGGTTTTGATTTGTGTTTCATTAAAAATCGGTGATGATGAGCATTTTCTCATGTGTTTTTTAGCCTCATATATGTCTTCTTTTGGAAAGTGCCTGTTCATATCCTTCTCCCACTTTTGGATGGGTTTGTTTGTTTTTTTTCCTGTAAATCTGTTTTAGTTCTTTGTAGATTCTGGGTATTAGCCCTTTGTTAGATGGGTAGATTGCAAAAATATTTTCCTATTCTGTTGATTGCTGGTTCACTCTAATGATTGTTTCTTTTGCTGTACAGAAGCTCTGGAGTTTAATTAGGTCCCATTTGTCTATTTTGGCTTTTGTTGCCAGTGCTTCTGGTGTTTTAGTCATGAAGTCCTTGCCTATGCCTATGTCCTGAATGGTTTTGCCTAGGTTTTCTTCTAGGGTTTTTATGGTGTTAGGTCTTATGTTTAAGTCTTTAATCCATCTGGAGTTAATTTTAGTGTATGTATGTATACACTGCATACATGTAGTGTATGTAGTGTATTTTGATATGTATCTCTGCTTTGGTACCAGTACTATGCTGTTTTGATTACTGTAGCCTTGTAGTATAGTTTGAAATGAGGTAGTGTGATGCCTCCTGCTTTGTTCTTTTTGCTTAGGATTGTCTTGGCTATGCAGGCTCTCTTTTGGTTCCATATGAAGTTTAAGGTAGTTTTTTTTCCAGTTCTGTGAAGAAGGTCATTGGTAGCTTGATGGGGATAGCACTGAATCTATAAATTACTTTGGGCAGTATGGCCATTTTGACAATATTGATTCTTCCTAACCATGAGCATGGAATGTTTCTTCATCTGTTTGTGTCCTCTCTTATTTCGTTGAGCAGTGGTTTGTAGTTCTCTTTGAAGAGGTCTTTTCCATCCTTTGTTAGTTGTATTCCTAGTTATTTTATTCTCTTTGTAACAATTGTGAATGGGAATTTGCTCATGATTTGGCTCTCTGTTAGTCTGTTATTGGTGTATAGAAATGCTTGTGATTTCTGCACATTGATTTTGTATCCTGAGACTTTGCTGAAGTTGTCTATCAGTTTAAGGAGATTTTGGGCTGAGATGATAGGGTCTTCTAAATATACAATCATGTCATCTGCAAATAGAGACAATTTGACTTCCTCTTTTCCTAACTGAATACCCTTTATTTATTTTTCTTGCCTGATTGCTCTGGCTAGAAATTCCAATATTGTATTGAATAGGAGTGGTGAGAAAGGGCATCCTGTCTAGTGCCAGATTTCAAAGGGAATGCTTCCAGTTTTTGCCCATTCAGTATGATATTGGCTGTAGGTTTGTTATAAATAGCTTTTATTGTTTTGAGGTATGTTCCTTCACTACCTAGTTTATTGAGAGTTTTTAGCATAAAGGGCTGTTGAATTTTGTTGAAGGCCTTCTCTGCATCTGTTGAGATAATCATGTGGTTTTTGTCTTTGGTTCTGTTTATGTGGTGAATTATGTTTATAGACTTGCATATGTTGAACCAGCCTTGCATCCTCAGGATGAAGCCTACTTGATTGTGATGGATAAGCTTTTTGATGTGCTGTTGCAATCAGTTTGCCAGTATTTTATTGAAGATTTTTGCGTCTGTGTTCATCATGGATATTGGCCTGAAGTTTTCTTTTTTTGTGAAGTCTCTGCCGGGTTTTGGTATCAGGATGATGTTGGTCTCATAAAATTATTTGGGAAGGATTCCCTCTTGGTGTATTGTTTGGAATAGTTTCAGAAGGAATGGCACGAGCTCTCTTTGTATGTCTGGTAGAATTCGGCTGTGAACCCATCTGGATCTGGACTTTTTTTGGTTGGTAGGCTCTTAATTGCTGCCTCAACTTCAGCCCTTGTTATTGGTCTATTCAAGGTTACAACTTCTTCCTGGTTTAGGCTTGGGATGGTGCAAGTGTCCAGGAATTTATCCATTTCTTCCAGGTTTACTGGTTTATGTGCATAGAGTTGTTTGTAGTAATCTCTGATTGTAGTTTGTATTTCTGTGGAATCAGCAGTGATATCCCCTTTATTGTCTTTTATTGCATCTATTTGCTGCTTCTCTCTTTTTTATTAATCTGGCTAGTGGTCTATTTTGTTGATCTTCTCAAAAAACCAGCTCCTGGATTTATTGTTTTTTGAAGGGTTTTTTTGTGTCTCTATCTCCTTCATTTCTGCTCTGATCTTAGTAATTTATTGTCTTCTGCTAGCTTTTGAGTTTTTTGATCTTGCTCTTCTAGCTCTTTCAATTTTGATTATAGGGTGTCGATTTTAGATCTTTCCTCGCTTCTCGTGTGGACATTTATTGCTATAAATTTCCCTCTGACACTGCTTTAAATGCATCCCAGAGATTTTGGTATGTTGTGTCTTTGTTCTCGTTGGTTTCAAAGAACATCTTTATTTCTGCCTTCATTTCATTTTTTATCCAGTTGACATTCAGGAGCCAGTTGTTCAGTTTCCATGAAGCTGTGTGGTTCTGAGTTAGTTTCTTAATTCTGAGTTCTAATTTGATTGCACTGTGGTCTGAGAGAGTTTGTTATGATTTCCATTCTTTTGCATTTGCTGAGGAGTGATTTACTTCCAATTATGTGGTCAATTTTAGAGTAGGTGCAATGAGGTGCTGAGAAGAATGTATATTCTGTGAATTTGGGGTAGAGAGTTCTGTAAATGTCTGTTAGGTCTGCTTGGCACAGATCTGAGTTCAAGTCCTGAATATCCTTGTTAATTTTCTGTCTTGTTGATCTGTCTAATATTGACAGTGGAGTGTTAAAGTCTCCCATTATTATTGTGTGGGAGTCTAAGTCTCTTTGTAGGTTGTTAAGAACTTGCTTTATGTACCTGGGTGCTCCTGTATTGGGTGTGTATATATTTAGGATTTTTAGCTTTTCTTGATGCATTGATCTTTTTACCATTATGTGATGCCCTTCTTTATCTCTTTTGATCTTTGTTGGCTTAAATTCCATTTTATCAGAGACTAGGATTGCAACTCCTGCTTTTTTTGCTCTCCGTTTGCTTGATAAATCTTCCTCTATCCCTTTATTTTGAGCCTATGTCCTTGCACATGAGATGGGTTTCCTGAATACAGCACACTGATCGGTCTTGACTTTTTATCCAATTTGTCAGTCTGTGTCTTTTGATTGGGGCATTTAGCCCATTTACATTTAAGGTTAATATTGTTATGTGTGAATTTGATCCTGCCATTTTGATGCTAGCTGGATGTTTTGCCCGTTAGTTGATGCATTTTTTTCATTGTGTTAATGGTCTCTACCATTTGGTACGTTTTTTGTAGTGGCTGGTACTGGTTGTTCCTTTCCTTATTTAGTGCTTCTTTCAGGAGCTCTTGTAAAACAGGCCTGGTGGTGATGAAATCTTTCAGCAATTGCTTGTCCGTAAAGGATTTTCTTTCTCTTTTGCTTATAAAGCTTAGTTTGGCTGGATGTGAAATAATAGGTTGAAAGTTCTTTTCTTTAAGGATGTTGAATATTGGCCCCCACTCTCTTCTGGCTTGTAGGGTTTCTGCCGAGAGATCTGCTGTGAGTCTGATGGGCTTGCCTTTGTGGGTAACCCAACCTTTCTCTCTGACTACCCTTAGCATTTTTTCCTTCATTTCAACCCTGGTGAATCTGATGTTTATGTGCCTTGGGATTGCTCTTCTTGAGGAATATCTTTGTGGTGTTTTTGTATTTCCTGAACTTGAATGTTGGCTTGCCTTGCTAGGTTGGGGAGGGTCTCCTCGATAGTATCCTGGAGAATGTTTTCCAGCTTGGATTCATTCTCTCTGTCACATTCAGGTACACCTATCAAATGTAGATTAGGTCTTTTCCCATAATCCCATATTTCTTGAAGGCTTTGTTTATTTCTTTTCACTCTTTTTTCTCTATTCTTGTCTGCTCACTTTATTTCATTTAATTGATCTTCAATCTCTGATATCCTTTTTTCTGCTTGATCGATTCGAGTATTGAAACTTTTGTATGCTTCATGAAGTTCTCGTGCTGTGTTTTTCAGCTCTATCAAGTCGTTTATGTTCTCTAAGCTGGTCTTTCTAGTTAGCATTTCGTCTAACCTTTTTTCAAGGTTCTTAGTTTCTTCACTTTGGGTTAGAACATGTTCCTTTAGCTCAGGGAATTTTGTTATTACCCACCTTCTGAAGCCTGTTTCTGTTAATTCATCAGAGTCATTCTCCATCCAGCTTTGTTCCCTTGGTGGTGAGCATTTGTGATCCTTTCGAGAAGGAGAGGCATTCTTGTTTTTGGTGTTTTCATCCTTTTTGTGCTGGTTTCTTCCCATCTTAGTGGATTTATCTCCCTGTGGTCTTTGTAGTTGGTGACTTTCGGATGGGTTCTCTGAGTGGACATCCTTTTTGTTGATGTTGAAGTTCTTTCTTTCTGTTTTTTAGTTTTCCTTCTAATAGTCAGGCCCCTCTGCTGCAGGACTGCAGGAGGTCCACTCCAAACCCTGCTTGCCTGGGGCCCCCGCGGGGGCTGCAAAACAGTAAGGGTTGCTGCCAGTATCTTCTGTTATCTTTGTCCCAGAAGGGTACCCACCAGATGTCAGCCTGAGCTCTCCTTTATGAGGTGTCTCTTTGGATATATGGGGGTCAGGGAGCTGCTTGAGGAGACAGTCTGTCCCTTATAGGAGCTCGAGTGCTGAGCTGGGAGCTCCATTGTTTCGTTCAGAGCTGATGGGCAGGTACATTTAAGTCTGCTGCAGCGGGACTGATAACTGCTCTTTTTCCTGGGTGCTCTGTCCTGGGAAGGTGAGGGTAATTTATAAGTTCCAGACGTGCTGCTTCCTTTTTTCAGAAATGTTCTGCCCAGCAAGGAGATAGTCTAGTCACAGTCTGCCAGCAGAGGCGTTGCTGAGCTGCCATGGGCTCTGCCCAGCTGCTGTGTGAACTTCTTGCGGTTTTGTTTACAGAAGTGCAGTTAGAATTTGTCGCGGTGATGGCGGTCTGCCTCAGTAATAGTGGACTGCCTTGGTAATGGAGGACTGCCTCAGTATAGGTGGATTGCCTCAGTAATGGCAGGCTGCCTCAGTAATGCAGGACTGCCTCGGTAATACAGGACCGCCTCAGTAAAGGCGGACTGCCTCAGTAATGGCAGACTGCCTTGGTAGTGGTGGACTGCCTAGATAATGATTGATGCCCTTCCCCCCACCGAGCTGGACCATCCCGGGTCTAGCTGTGCTTGCTGCAAAACTCTCAGTCCAGAGCGTTTCAGATTCCTGGTCTTTGTGGGGGTGGGACCTGCTGAGTCAGATTACCTGGCTCCCTGTTTCAGCTCCCTTTTTTTCAGTTTAATGGGTGGCTCTGTCTCCCAGGCATTCCAGGAGCCAGTTGAAACAGCCACCCAGATTTGTGTGAGTGTTTGTGTGGAGACCTGCAGCGCCGGCTGAAACAGCCATGCTGGAATCTTATTGTGCTTTTCAGTTCGGGAATCTCCTGGTCTCTGGGCAGTAAAAACTCCTGTGGAAATGTGGTGATCACTCATCCTCTGCATTGTTCTTGCTGGGAACTGTACTCCAGAGGTGTTCCTATTCAGCCATCTTGAATCTCCAGAATCAGTAGCATTTCTATACACCAAAAGCTTTCTAGCTAAGAGCCAAATCAAGAACACAGTCTCATTTGCAGTAGCCACACACAAACAAATGAAGGACCTAGGAATTAGCTAACCCAGGAGGCAAAAGATCTCTCAAGGAGACATACAAAACATTTTGAAAATTCATGCTTATGGATTGAAAGAATTAATATCATTAAAATAGCCATACTACCCAAAGTAATTTACAGATTCAGTGTTATTCCTGTCAAACTACCAATGTAATTTTTCACAGAATTAGAGAAAACTATGTTAAAATTCATATAGGAAGAAAAAAGGGCCTGGATAGCCAAAGCAATTCAAGCAAAAAGAACAAAGCCAGTGGCATCACATTACTTGACTTCAAACTATACTATAAAGCTATAGTGACCCAAACAGCATGGCACTGATACAAAATCAGACCCGTAGACCAATTGAACAGAATAGAGAACCCAGAAATAAAGCTGCACACCTATAAGTATCTGATCTCTGACAGTGTCAAGAAAAGCAATGGGGTCTGGGCACAGTGGCTCATGCCTGTAATCCCAGCACTTTGGGAGGCTAAGGCAGGTGGATTACTTGAGGTGAGGAGTTCAAGACTAGTATGGCCAACATGGTCAAACCCCATCTCTACTAAAAAAAAAAAAAATACAAAAATTAGCTGGGCATGGCAGTATATGCCTGTAATCCCAGCTACCAGGAGGCTGAGGCAGGGTAATTGCCTGAACCCAGGAGGTGGAGGTTGCAGTTGGCCAAGATCAGGCCACTGCACTACAACCTAGGCAACACAGTGAGACTCCGTCTCAAAAAAATGTAATGGGGAAGGACTGATTCAACAAATGGTGCGAGGATAACTCGTTCAACTATGTGCAAAAGAATGAAACTGGACCCCTACTTTTCACCATATATAAACATTTAACTTGAGATGGATTAAAGATTCAAATGTAAGATCTCAAACTATAAAAGTCCTAGAAGAAAACCCAGGAAATACCCTTCTTGACATTGGCTTTGGCAAAGAATTTATGGCTAACTTCCCAAAAGCAATTGCAGCAAAAACAAAAATTGATGAGTGGAACCTGACAAACTAAGGAGCTTCTGCACAGCAGAAGTTACTATCAACAGAGTAAACAGACAACCTACAGAATGGAAGAAAATATTTGCAAATTACATTTCTGACAAAGGTCTAACCAGAATCAATAAAATTCAACAAGAAAAAAATCAACAAGAAAAAAACAGCCCCATTAAAAAATGGGTAAAGGACATGAACAGGCGCTTCTGAAAAGAAGACATGCAAACAGTCAACAAACATGAAAAGATGCTCATCATCACTTATCAGAGAAAAGCAAATCAGAACCACAATTAAATACTACCTCATACCTGTCAAAATGGCTCTGATTAAAAAGTCAAAAAGCAGATGCTGGTGGGGCTGTGGAGAAAATGGAACACTTCTATACTGTTGGTGGGAATGTAAATTAGTTTAGCCACTGTGGAAAGCAGTTTGAAGATTTCTTAAACTAAAAATACAACTACCATTTGACCCAGCAATGCCATTACTGGCTGTATACACAAAGGAAAATAAATCATTCTATAAAAAAGACAAATGCACTTGTATGTTTATCACAGCACTACTCAAAACAGCCAAGACATGGAATCAACCAAGGTGTTCATTGACAGTGGATTGGATAAATAAAAAACTGGTACATATACATCATGGAATGCTACACAGCCATAAAAGGAACAAGGTCGTGTTTTTTGTAGCAACATGAATGGCCATTATCCTAAGCAAATTAATACGAGAATAGAAAACCAGATACTACATGTTCTCGCTTATAAGTGGGAGCTGAATATTAAGTACACATGGGCATAAAGATGGGAACAGTAGACAGTGAGAACTACTAGAAAGTGGGAGTGAGGGGTGTGTGGGCTCAAAAACTACCTCTCAGACACTGTGCTCACTACCTGGGTGACGAGATCATCTCTACCCTAAACCTGTACTGGTACCTCCTGAATCTAAAATAAAAGCTGAAATTATTATTATTATTTTTAAAATCTAAGGTTATAGTTACTTTTCCTTGAATGCTCCTTCCATGACTTCATAAAGAAAAGAACATATGTTCTCTGTTACCACCCAATTACAATCTTTATTAAGTATATAATATGCGCTAGAAGGCAAAATTTTAAAAAGCTATATTTTATACATTTGAAAATAATAAGATAATTCATTCAACTACATGTTACACATTATCACAGACATCATGGTATTTTAGAAATACTTCTAGTAATTCTGGAAATGTTGTCCCTGATTCTTATGTGCAAAGAACAGCAGCAACTAGCAGATTAATTTCCAAATTGTTTTAGAGAACTTAAACACCAAGGTCTCCAAACTGAATAACTTCCTATTCCCTACCCTAAGAAAGTTAGGACACCTTTGCCTTCACTTCTTAAATGTTCCTAGCAGAATGTAACAAGTATTACTCAGCATGCCAGCTCTTCTCTTTGCTTCCTGGGATCTTTAAAAGAAAAAAAAATCACCCCTTCATTGTATTTTCTGTAAGTAACTATCTCTATCATTTACGCTTACACATTTCATAGCTGGCATAAAACAAAGCCTATATTTAATGGACTTTATCATTTGTGAAAAGCTTGCTGTCTGCAATCATGAATTATATACTTTGTCTTTTTGAAAATATATGTAGACTTAAAATTGTTTCTATTTCTCCCATCTCTCAGGATGCAAAAATTGAAGCAGAAGAATTTACTAGGAAACTGTATGTTGAACTCAAGTCTTCACCTCAGCCTCACCTGGTTCCTTTTCTTAAGGTAGAGTTATGTGTCAGAAATAGGTTGGATTAGATTACTCTAAAATAATTAAAAACCAGAATATTTCAATATGACAGCAATTGAATGTGAAGATACTGACAATGTGGGAGAAACCTCTGAGTGCTTTTGTGAGCCATAAAGCACATTCATAGTATTCTTTTAATTTGAATGCTTTGAAAAAAGAGAAGTAACATCTTATTCATGAACATAAATTCATGATTATATCGTTTAATGCTTGTATAGGAATAGACAGACATACAACAGAGATAGTTCAGGTTTGGTGTCAGACCACCATAATAAAGCTAATATCACAGTCAAGTGATTACATGAACTTTTTGGTTTCCAAATGGATATAAAGTTTTTATGGTATACTTTAGTCTATTAGGTATATAATAGCATTATATTTGAAAAACAGTTACATATATGAATTTAAAAATACTTCATTGCTAAAAACTGCTGACAATCATCTGAACCTTCTGCAAGTTACAACATTTTTGATGGTGAAGAGTCTTGCCTCAATGTTGATGGCTTTTGACTGGTCAAGGTGGTGGTCAGTGAAGGTGGTCACACACCCAGCTGTGGCAATGTCTTAAATTAAGACAGCAGTGCAGTGCAGTTTGTGTCATCAGTTGATTCTTTCCTTCACAAAAGATTTCTCTGTAGCATGCAGTGCTGTCTGGTAGCATTTCACACACAGCAGAACTTCTTTCAAAATTGGAGTCAGTTCTTTCACACCCTGCTATTGCTTTATTAACTAAGTTGTTGTCATATTCTAAATCCTTTGTTATCATCTTAACAATATTCATAGTGTTTGACCAGGAGTAGATTTCATCTCAAGAAACCATTTTCTTTGCTCATCTATAAGCAGCAACTCCTCATCTCTTCCAGTTTTATCAGGAGATTGCAGCAATTTGGTCACATCTTCAGGGTCCACTTCTAGTTGTGGTTCTCTTGCTATTTCTACCATATCTGCAGTGACTTCCTCCACTGAAGTTTTGAACCCCTTAAAGTCATCCATGAGGATGGGGATCCACTTCTTATAAACTCCTATTGGTGTTGATATTTTGATCTCCTCCCGTGATTCACAAATATACTTAATGACATCTAGAATGGTTAATCTTTTCTAGAAGGTTTTAAATTGACTTTTCCCCCATATACATTAGAGATACTGTCTATGGCATCTGTAGTCTTACAAAAATCAATTTTATTGATCTCCTTGCACATCACCATCAGAACTTTTGGGTGACCAGGTGTATTGTCAGTAAGTGATAATATTTTGAAAAGAATCTTTTTTTTTTTGTCCTGAGCAGTAGTTCTCAACAGTGTGCTTGAAATATTCAGTAAACCATGCTGTAAACAGATGTGCTGTCATCCAGGCCTTGTTCATTGATAGAGCACAGGCAGAGTAGGTCTAACATAATTCTTAAGAGCCCCAGGAGTTTTGGAATAGTAAATGAGCATTGGCTTCCACTTGAAGTCACCAGCTGCATTAGCCCTTAACAAGAAAGTCAGCCTGTCCTTTGAAGGTTTGAAGCCATGCATTGACTTTTCCTCAATGAAAAGTTATGAAAGACCTAGCTTCTTCCAATAGAAGGCTGTTTTGTCTCCATTGAAAATCTGTTGTTGGCCTGGTGTGGTGTCTCACACCTGTAATCCCAGCACTTTGGGGGGCCAAGGCAGATGGATCACCTGAGATTAGGAGTTTAAGAACAGCCTGGCCAACATGGAGAAACACCATCTCTACTTAAAAAAATATATAAAAATTAGCTGGGCATAGTGGTGTGTGCCTGTAGTCCCAGCTACCTGGGAAACTGAGGCAGGAGAATTGCTTGAACCGGGAGGCAGAGGTTGCAGTGAGCTGATACCATGCCATCGCACCCCAGTCTGAGTGACAGGGTGAGACTCCGTCTCAAAAAAAAAAAAAAAGAAAAAAGTAGCTAGATCTGGATGATGTGCTGCAGTTTCTACATCAGTACTTGCAGCTTTACCTTGCACTTTTATGTTAGTTATTAAGAAAGCTTCTTGCCTTAAACCTCATGAGCCAGCCTCTACTAACTTCATACTTTTCTTCTGCAGCTTCCTCACTTCAGCCTTCATAGAATTGAAGAGTTAGTGCTTTACTCTGGATTAGACTTTTGCTTAAGGGAAAGTTGTAGCTGGTTTGATCTTCTGTCAACACCACTCAAACTTTCTCCATGTCAGCAATAAGGCTGTTTTGTTTTCTTATCATTTATGTGTCGCATGGAGTTGCCCTTTGAATTTTCTTTAAGAACTTTTCTTTTGAATTCACAACTTGGCTGTTTGGCACAAGAGCCCTAGCTTTTCATCTCTCATGGCTAAACAAATGAAAACTCCAGGATGAAAAGGCAGAACCTACTAGTTTTTAGTTTGAACTGCCTTTACTCTTTCAGTAGGATACAAAGATAGGCACTGACTTAAAATCCAGTCAGAAAGTGTGTTTGGCTGGGTGTGGTGGCTTACGCCTATAATCCCAGCACTTTGGGAGGCCAAGGTTGGCAGATCACCTGAGGTCAGAAGATGGAGACCAGCCTGACCAACATGGCTGTATCTACTAAAAAATACAAAAATCAGCTCATGGTGGCATGCACCTGTAGTTCCAGCTACTCAGGAGCCTGAGGGTGGTGAATCACTTGAACCCAGGAGGCAGAGGTTGCAGAGAGCCAAGTTCGCATCACTGCACTCCAGCCTCGGCAACAGAGTGAGACTCCGTCTCGAAAAAAAAGAAAAGTAAAAGAAAATATGCTAGCTCAGTTAAGGAAATTCTTTCAGATTATAAAATTCACTTTGTATTTAATTTTGTTTTGAAGTGAAGTTTTTTTTTTAATTAAAAAAAAATTTTTTTTAGATGAGGTTTTGCTCTGTCACCCAGGCTGGAGTGTAGTGGTATGATCACAGCTCACTGCAACCTCAGCCTCCCAGGCCCGAGTGATCCTCCTGCCTTAGCCCCTGCGGTATCCCTGCTAATTTTTGTATTTTTTTTTTTTTTGGTAGAAACAGGGTTTCACCATGTTGCCCAGCCTTTTAAAGACTATTTCTTCCTTTTTTTTTTTTTTTTTTGTTGTTTGGGGGGATAGGGTCTTGCTCTGTTGCTCAGGCAGGAGTTTAGTGGCATGATCTCAACTCATTGTAACCTCTGCATCCCAGGCTTAGGGAGTCCTCCCACCTCAGCTTCCCGAGTAGCTGGGGCTACAGGTGTGTGCCACCATGCCTGACTAATTTTTGTTATGTTTTGTAGAAATAAGGTTTTGCCACGTTGCCTAGGCTGGTCTCAAACTCCTGGCCTCAAGTGATTGCCTGCCTTGGCCTTCCCTCCGGAGTGCTGGGATTAGAGGCATGAGCCACTGTGCCTGGCCTTTAAAGACTATTTTTATCCAAAGTTTGAGAGTTACTTAGTGAAGAAACCTAGATTCTGCTGTGGTTTAAATAAACTTATAGATACTGAAGTTATTAATGATCTATTATAGGGTTTAGATGATTATAGAAGAGTATCATACAGTGTTTTACCAAATTGATAATAAGGAATACAAGTAAGTTTAATACTGGGATAATTTCATATTGGAAAACAAGCACTTTTGGGCTTCAAATTGATTGTATCCTGCATATTGACAGGATACAAATAAGTGATACCAGCTGTCTTCAACTGAAATACTTGATACCCTTTTGATTGGTCTTAAGTTGTAAAGGTATGAAATACCAAATTTTGTTTTACAAGTAGGTGATTTGTTATCAGTGTTTTTTTCTCATTCCCCCACATTTCTAGAAAAGTGTGGTTGCCTTACGACAACTTCTGCCTAACTCCCAGAGCTTCATCCAGCAATGTGTTCAGCAGACTTCTAGTGAGGTAGTCATTGCTACCTGTACTACAACAGTGACAACTTCTCCTGTGGTGACAACAACAGTGTCCTCAAGCCAGTCCGAAAAGTCCTTTATTGTTCCTGGAGCAACAGCACCCAGAACTGTGTCAGTGCAAACTTTGAATCCGCTTGCTGCTCCAGGGGGAGCAAAAGCTGGAGTTGTGACACTTCATTCTGTGGGCCCAGCTGCTGCAACAGGAGGAACTACAGCTGGAACTGTTTTGCTTCAGACTTCAAAACCACTTGTGACATCTGTACCAAACACAGTGACAACAGTCTCACTGCAACCTGAAAAGCCAGTTGTCTCTGGAACAGCGGTAGCACTGTCCCTTCCAGCAGTAACTTTTGGAGAAACTTCAGGTGCAGCCATTTGTCTTCCATCTGTGAAACCTATTGTTACTTCTGCTGGGACCACATCTGACAAGCCTGTTATTGGCACTCCAATTCAAATCAAACTTACCCAGCCAGGCCCTGTCCTTTCACAACCAGCTGGGATTCCACAGACAGTTAAAGTCAAGCAACTAGTGAGTAACATTTTGTTTCTTTCTCATTTATTTTGAAAATTTTAAACATTCAGAAAATTGGCAAGACTAGTAAAAAACTGGCAAGGCTGTATACTATTTACGGGTTTGACCAATTATTTTTACCTCATTTGCTTTGTTTTTTTCTTTCTACTCCCACCTACAAACACACCCATAAGTCCTTTTTTTTTTTTTTTTGGAGACAGAGGGTCATTCTGTCACCTAGGCTGGAGTGCAGTGGCACGATCTCAGCTCACTGTAACCTCCACCTCCCAGGTTCAAGCGATTGTCATGCCTCAGCCTCCTGAGTAGCTGGGATTACAGCGGTACTCCACCATGCCTAATTTTTGTATTTTTGTTAGAGATGGGGTTTCTCCATGTTGGCCAGGCTGGTCTTGAACTCCTGGCCTTAAGTGATCCACCCACCTTGTTCTCCCAAAGCACTGGGATTACAGACAGGCATGAGCCACCATGCCCGGCAGCAGACATGCACATAAGTTTTTACTGAACCATCTGAGATTGGTTGTAAAAATTATGGCAATGCATAGTGGATGTATCTCCTTAAAGGGTTTTTTAAAAAAACATAATCACAACTTATCTGTCGTCACACATAGGAAATTAATATTGGTACAGTATTTCTGTAGTCCCAGTAATGTCCTTTTATTTTAATTTTTTTTTGTACAAATAGGGTCTTGCTGTGTTGCTCAGGCTGGTCTCAAACTCTTGGCCTCAAGTGATCCTCTCGACTTAGACCTCCCAAAGTGTTGACATTACAGGCGTGAGCCATTGCACCCAGCTACTTTGGGCTCATTTAATCTAGAATAGTTCTCTAGCTTTTTGTGGTTGTTTATTATATTGCAATGTTTTACGTGCCCAGAATATTTGCAGAATATTCCTTTGTTTTGTCTGATTGTTGTGTTTTTTGCTAAACTTGGTGGGTTGGGAGGTTCTTGGGTGAAAAAAGGGCATTTTAGCTGTTTGTCGATTAGTGTTTAGAATGTTCTTCTTTATTCAGGATAAGTTTTACCAGAAAACTATGAAAGTATTGTTAACCCATGGGAGATACTACATGGTGCATTAATTAAAAATCATGATGTTTTTAGTACAGTTCTTCCCTATCTTTTACGATAACAGAGCTTGCTGTTCTTTTGGTGATTGTCCTTGTTCTCTTTTGTAATGCTTTGCATTAGAGGCTGTGTTTTAAATCTCTGTTTTGGTTCATTCTGCTGCTTGTGTAGCCTTTCCAGCCTTGTTTATGTGATCAGGATAAGAGGTATCTGAATGATTATCTTCTGAGGCAAGAGGGCAACTTTGGACATAGAATGAAAGGAGTTGACGAGTGACCAGAATTAGAGAGTATTCAAATTCTTGAGCAGATAAAGGGATGGTCATTTCCTGGGCACTAATCTTTTCTCCTCCCTTCCCACTCAGTGTCTCATTTTCAAATGGAGAAATGTAACTGCCTTGCAGGGTTTCTCTTGGGAATTTAATCTCAGAGATGATCACAACATCTTTAGAAGTGGTGATTCTTAAACATTCTTCTGGGCAGCCAGGTTTAGGAACCTCTGGAATAGAGGAACTGTACCAAGGAAAGGCCTCTTTTTGGTAGCACTGAATAGAATTGAAATGCTCTTTATGTGTCATAGTTGATTGTTGAATCAACGCTACTCTTTATTAAGCATCTATGGCAGATAGGTCCCTGGGGTGAAATAATACTTTATAGCTACATAGTTTTAAAAGCATGTCATTATATGCTATGGATTTTAAAATAATTTTATGATAAAAAGGTAGGGAGAAAACTAAGAATTCAGAAATTCTGAGTTGACTTATCCCGTAACAGTCAAGTGGCTGGGCGTGGTGGCTCATGCCTGTAATCCCAGAACTTTGGGAGGCCAAGGTAGGTGGATCACCTAAGGTCAGGAGTTGGAGACCAGCTTGCCCAACATGGTGAAACCCTGTCTCTACTAAAAATAGAAAAAATTAGCTGGTTGTGGTGGCGGGCACCTTTAATCCTAGCTACTTGGGAGGCTGAGGCGGGAGGATCACTTGAACCTGGAAGGCAGAGGTTGCAGTGAGCCGAGATGGTGCCACTGTACTCCAGGCTGGGTGACAAGAGCGAAGCTCCCTCTCAAAAACAAAACAAAACAAAAAGACAACAGAAACGGATCTCAGGGATCTCAGACTAGAACCCAGATGACTTTTCCATTAAGGGTTTGGTGCTCTTAAAAAGAATTTGTAGGTTTCTGGAATGTCCTGAAGCACAAATCTGTCTCATATATCTTGACAGCATTTCTGTTTTGTAGGTTTGACTTGTTATACATTATAAATCATTTCACTGAAGAAATAATGTAACAAAATCTGATGGTAAATTTTAGTGTTTTTTTACTTCCTACTTTCATTCTTAAAGGAATGTGAAATAATTTAATTTTCCTTGTGAATTCTGCTTTCTTAGTTTGTCCTTTGTTTCAAGTTTAGCCAGTAAATTTGATGTTAGTATTTACACCTACCTATTTAAAACGGCAAGAGCCAGAATGGCCAGACACTGAAGAGGCATTGTAATTTATTTCACAACAGATATACCTGGAGCAAAACAACATAAACCATTCTGTATGGTAATGCCATAGAGAGGATTGAACTAGGGCATTCTTTCAAATAAACTAAGTTAGAAAATTAATATTACTCGAGTTTGAAAGTAATTAAAGAATACCATCAGTGAATCATTATAAACCAAAGTCCAATTTAATCTCAGGTCTAAGTGAGGAGGAAAACAAGGTGCTAGAAAATAATGTATTTCATGCAGCCTATAAGAAATATGGCAAATAGTAATTTAAAATATAAAAATCATTGCACTGGATCAAATCTGTGGTTCATGTAACTCCATATGGTCTGAAGAATACACACTTATTTCCTTTAACAATCAGAGATTTTTAAATTCCTTCTTAATGTTTATTTCTCATTTGTATTCTTTTTTTGAGACAGCATCTCGCTTCTGTCACCCAGGTGGTTAGAGTGCAGTGGCATGATCGTGGCTCACTGCAGTCTTGACTTTCTGGGCTCAGAGGATCCTCCCACCTCAGCCTCCTGACTAGCTGGGACTGCAGGAGCAGGCCATCATACCTGGCTAGTTTTTTTGTATTTTTAATAGAGGCAGGGTTTCGTCATGTTGCCCAGGCCAGTCTCAAATTCCTGAGCTCGAGTGATCCGCTTAATACTGTGGTTTTATGTTGTACTTTAATGAATTATCTTACATTATTACTCATTCTGTTTTTCTCAGCAGATGTGGAGGAATATGCCTTCTATATTTTAGTTAGACTAGACACATGTATTGTTCCAGGTATTAGAGTCATTAAGACAAGAAGTGATGGGGATCAAAGGTTGTTAAGTTCCAACTCAAAACTTTGTGTTACATTTTTGTGTACTTATCAAAAATGGTATGAAGACCAACTGATGTCAACCTACATAATAACAGAGAGGCTTTCTAAAAGATTAAGATATTTAATTGGGAATAGAGCATTGCGATGGGAATACAGGTGCCATAGTAAACTGTGTGTATTCAGGGAGGTGAAGGAAGACAAAGGCTTTTTAAATTTTTAATTGTTAAAGGCTCAGGGTCTTATTTTGTTGCCTAACTTGGAGTGCAGTGGTGCCATCGTGGCTCACTGTAGCCTCGATCTCCTGGGCTCAAGCAGTCCTCCTGCCTCAGCCTCCTGAGTAGCTAGATGCATGCCATCATGCCTGGCTAATTAAAAAACTTTTTTTTTGTTGTTAGAGACAGGGTCTTGCTATATGGCCCAGTCTGGTTTCAAAATCCTGGCCTCAAGCATTCTTCCCGAGTAAAGGAGGATAAAAGGAAAAATGAGGAAAATTACATAGTTGTTTTTGAAATGATTATTCTTGACTACAAAGCTCAGTAACAAGGGCAACAGCAGTCCGTGTTTAAATAGGCAGTTGCTGAGCAAATGCCTATTTAAATACTCCTTGCAGAAGTATTTTTTGTGTACTGTTGCTGTGGCCTTTCTGCCAGGTTGTGGTTTTGATGGTCTATTGGGATAGTTTTTGTTATTAGGCATACAAGCATGAGAACTCTCTCTTCTTAGCCTTCCCTAGCTTTATTTGTCAGAGTTTTTGTTTTTTGTTTTCTTTCAAACACAAGTGACTTCATTTTGATTCTGACAACTTTCACATTGGTAAACAATTTTTCAATATTACTATCTTTAATAATTAAAATACTGGAAAGAATACCAATAAGGAGCATCAAAGGAGCATCAAGGAGGACAGTGCAGATAATAAGGAAATAAGCTGGAATCGTTGGGCATGTTTCTCTTGAGTTTCACTCTGAATGCATAAAATGGGACCTGTATATTGCTTTGTATAGTTTAAACCTGATCTCTAGAACTACAGTACGTGAATATGATCTCAGCTTCATTGAAATGTATTATTTTAAAGAGTTCTTGGCTGTTCTCAAAGAATAAAGGCAATTGAATGATTCTAACTAATATTTCTTCTTTAGGAGCATTAGTTGCTATAGGATTACTTACCAGGACATGTTGTGTTTCTTGTTACTTTTTGAAGTAATACACATCAGACTTTTAAATTTTATTTACTAAAACTTAGAAAATTGAATACATTGAACTCCAAAAATTCTGTTTAGAAGTCTGTCTCTTGGCAAGACCATGGCATATTTATATTTGCCATATATGAGTTTAAGTTATAAGTTCACTATCAGTACCTGGCTGAAAAACATGATGACTGTTTTTCTACCTGTTTTGTTTTGTCTTGTTTTTTGAGACAGGGTTTCACTCTGTCACCCAGGCTGGAGTGCAGTGTTGCAATCTCGGCTTACTGCAGCCTCTGCCTCCTGTGTTCAAGTGATGGTTTAAGAAAATACTTTAGGCTGGGTGTGGTGGCTCGTGCCTGTAATCCCAGCACTTTGGGAAGCCAAGGTGGGTGGATTGCTTGAGGTCAGGATGGCCAACGTGATGAAACCTCATCTCTACTAAAAATACAAAAATTAGCTGGGTGTGGTAGCGCCCGCCTGTAATCCCAGCTACTTGGGAGACTGAGGCAGGAGGATCACTTGAACCCAGGATGGGGAGGTTGCAGTGAGCGGAGATGGCGCCACTGCACTCCAGCCTGGGTGACAGTGAGACTCCGTCTCAAAAAAAAAAAAAAAAGAAAAAAAGAAAAGAAAATACTTTGTTAAAATGGCACATAAAAAATTCTTAATCTTTTAGAGATATATTTTGAAATATTTATGGATAAAATGATAATATCTGAGATTTGCCTTAAAATAATTGAGGGTGGCGTGGAAGTGGGTGGGGGTGTAGATGAAACTGGATTGATCAAGAATTATTCATTGTTGAAGCTGGGTAATGGCATAGGTGGGTTTTCTTATCCTGTCTATTTTTGAATATGCTTTAAATTTTCCACTATAAGTTAACAATTGGAAATAGGATTTACAGGGAGATTTAAATTAAGCATTGTGAAATAAAATTTAAATTCCACTCTAAAAATAATGTATGTGAGATAGTAATGTTTTTTACTTTTCAAGAAGATAATTTTGCTTCATACACATTTAAAGTTGGAATTCTTGTTATACTAAGATAAAGGTATATTTATGGCTGGGTGAACACAATTTGTTAAAACTGAAAGCTTGTTCTTTTCTAAAGCCTTAAGTTGAATGACTATATTGATAGTTCTCATTGTTTCAGGTGGTTCAACAGCCTTCAGGAGGCAATGGAAAACAAGTGACCACACTTTCACATTCCTCTGCATTGACCATTCAGAAATCTGGACAGAAGGCGATGCCAGTGAACACTGTAATACCTACCAGTCAGTTTCCTCCAGGTAGATGCTAGTCCATCTCAGTCCTGTCACATTGGGTTAGAACATGGAGGGGTTTTGTATAACTTTTTTGTTGCTGTGTTAATTGAAGAGAGGTTTGGTCTTTTAAAGTTGGCACCTATGAGAGAAAACAGAAAGATAATGATTTGATTTCTCCCCTGTGCCATCCGCTGCTGTTGGAGTCTTGCTCTGTTGCTTGGGCTGGAGTGCAGTGGCATGATTTCAGCTCACTGCAACCTCTGTCTTAGAGGTTTAAGCGATTCTGTTGTTCTCACCCTCTCGAGTAGTTGGGATTACAGGCTTGCACCAGTACACCCAGCTAATTTTTGTATTTTTAGTAGAGACTGGGTTTCACCATGTTGGCCAGCTGGTCTCAAACTCCTGACCTCAAGTGGTTTATCCTCCCACCTTGGCCTCCCAAAGTGCTGGGATTACAGGCATGAGCCACTGTGCCCAGCTATGATTACATTTCTTTTTACATACATAGACACTTTTTAGGGTTATATGTTGTTTTGGAATAAAAAAAGCAACTATTCATGGTATTTTGTAATTTGGTAAAGTAATCTATTAGTAAATAAGGACTTTTTTAACTTATAAAGTTTGCTGTAGCCTTATTTCTTCTTAAAATGTATTTCTCTACATACACACTTGTATGCATGTACATACATACATATGTGTGGAAGTCAGGTAGACTGGGAAATTAGTCTTACCAATGTCAGGTAGAGTTTTACGTGTTTTTAAAATACACCAATATGAGTAATATGTTATTAACATGTTTCAGGTACCTTTTACTCATGATATTTTTATAATACTGCTAATTGTATAGACTATCTAAAAAGAAGTGGGAAGTTTCTTATTTATAATATTATTTCTTATGCAGAGAATAAATTGTCATGTTTGAATTTAAGCATAGTTCTAGGGCAGTTTATAATTTTCTTTGATTATTCTATGTATACTAAAAACTGTTGTCCTGGATTTTTCCTAATGTGGCGTGATTGCTTTTTTTGCATTCTACTTTTTCTTGTTTTGTTTTTATAGCTTCCATTCTAAAGCAAATTACTCTGCCTGGAAATAAAATTCTGTCGCTTCAAGCATCTCCTACTCAGAAAAATAAAATAAAAGAGAATGGAACAACATGCTTCAGGTAAGAAAATAATAGTTAAATTTGGTTTAAGGAAGTAATTTTTTTAAAAAAGGAGAGATGACAGAATAATACCTTAATAAAATAGATATATTGATGCCTTTTAAAAAAGCTAACAGTACTTTATTGAGTATAATTTATAAACAATAAAGTGCACAACTATTAAATGTATAGTTCAGTGAATTTTGTCAAATTGATATACCTGTGTAATCATCATGCCAATCAAGATACTGAATATATCCATCACCTTTTTGCACCTTTGAAATCAGTTACCCTTATCCCCTGCCTCTGGCAGCTACTGTTCTTATGTCCATCACCATAGATCATTTTTGTCTATTCTTGAACTTCACATAAATGGAGTTTTACATTATTATGTACCCTTTTGCACCTGACTTTTTTACTCAGCATATTTTTTAGATCATCTATGTCATTTTGAATATTAGGCAATGGTTCCTTTGCATTGCTGAGAAGCATTTTATTTTATAAAATTAAGTTAGTTGATCTTTTTTGTTATTGATGGACATTTGAGTGGTTTCCAGTTTTTCTGATGATTATATAATAAAGCTTGACATACAGAATTTTGTGTGAAGATAGATTTTTGCAATCTAGAAATATGATTGATGAGTCATTAGGTAAGTATGTATTTAGCTATGTAGGAAACTACCAAACTGTTTATCAAAATGACTATCATTTTGCATTTCTACCATTGATGATGAGAATTCCAGTTCCTGTCCAACTTTGTGAGCACTTGGTAATTCTCAGTTATTTAGATTTTTTTAAAACCATTTTAATAGATGTGTAAGTAGTTATTATTGTGATTTTAATTTGCATTTTTCTAATAGCTAAAGATGTTGATCATCTATTTTTGTGCTTATTTGTTATCTCTATATCTATGTTGAAGTGTGTGTTCAATTTTTTTTGCCCATTTTTGTTTCTTGCATTTTCTTATCTAGTTTTTAAGAGTTTGTGTATATATATATATATATATATATATAAAAACAAATATTATACAAATGTTATATATAATGTTATATTTGCATATATATTTATATATGCAATTTGCATATACATTTATATATTATAAAATATATTAAATATATGCATAATATATATTTGTATATGATATATACATATACACATATATAACATTTGTGTATATATTTGTATTATATTTATATATGAATATATATTTAAAATATGTTTGTATATATACACAAATATAACATTTGTATATATAGAAATTAGGCAGTTGAGGGAAAGTAGAGAAAACAGAACATGTACTCAATAAGTTTTATATAGGCAATAGATGGGAATTAAAGGATGACAAATAAAAAGGACAAGCCTGAAACTGGAGATCTTCTGGAATAAAGCATAGGATAAAATCTTTGTAACCTTGGGATACACAGGTTTCTTAGATAAAATGCATGCAAAGAACAATCTGCAAGAGAAAAAATTAATGAACTGGAATTCAGAAAATTAAATAACTTTTGCTCTGTGAAAGACACTGTCCAGGGAATGAATAAACATGCCATAAGGAAAATATTTTCAAATTGTTTATCAATCTGGCAAATATGTGGATCTTAAATATATGTAATATATATTATATATATGTATATCTTAAATATATATAATATATATTATATATATCTTAAATATATATTATATATTATATATGTATATCTTATATATAATTTAATTTCATAATTTATATATATTTCAAATATAACAGTTGTATAACATTTGTACCTTTGTCTTCCTCATCCCTGTGTACATTTATTTGTAGGTCTACTTTTATATGCATATATTAAAATGTTCACCTTTGGTCTTTTTTTCTGAAGTGTTCGGTCATCTCTTGGTTGAATGAAGTTCATCTGCTAGCAAATTCTTCAGGAAGGAGTCATAGGTGTAGAATTCCCTAAGTCGGGGTGCCCAGTGTTTTTGGCACCAGGGACTGATTTCTTAGAAGACCATTTTTCCACACACCAGAATTGAGGGGTGGGGATGGTTTTGGAATGAAACTGTTCCATTTCAGATCATCAGGCATTAGATTCTCATAAGGAGCACACAACCTAGATCTCTTGTATGTGCAGTTCACAATAGTGTTTGTGCTCCGGTGTGGATCTAATGCCACCGCTGATCTGACAGGAGGTGGAGCTCAGGCAATAATACTCGCTTGCCTCCTACCTCTTCTGTGCAGTTCAGTTTCTAATAGGACATAGACCACTACCAGTCCATGGCCTGGGGGTGGGGCACCCCTGTCCTAAGTTGTTGTATGTTCAAGCTGTTTTTCAGTGTTTTGGATACTTGAAGGACAGCTTGGCTGGCTATGAAATCAACACTTTTTGTATTACATTTTTAAAAAATGTTGCCCCATCATTGTCTTGTTGTTTTTATTTGATCTTTTTGTCTGAAGGACTTCAGGATTTTTTCCATTTTTGAAATCTCATAGTTTTGCACTAGGATATGTTGTGAAGGTGGTTGGTTTGATGTAATTTTCCTCGATTCCCATTTGGCCCTTTCAGTATGTATATTCTAGTCTTTGTAATTTTTGGAAAGTGTTCTTGGATTATAGTTTTAAATATTCGTTCTTGTTCACGGTTTTGTTTGTGTGTTTTTTTTTTTTTTCAGGGACTGTAATAGTATGGATTTTAGTCCTTTTGCCTCTCTTTCATTCCTATTACTTTATCTCTGACTCTTTTTTTACCCTTTATTTATGTCAGTTTTTCCCTTGTTTTTCCACCTTTCTTCAATGTCTCTTTTATTAGTTTTGTCTGTGTCTATTTGCCGTAGGATACCTGCTTTGTTATTTTTTGTCTTGCAGCACTCTAAATTTTCCCCTTTTGCATTTTCTGTGCTTCCAAATGGTGCTGCTGCTTCTCCTTTTTCCCTATTATTCCTTCCAAGAATCTACACATTTTAGTCTGCCAATTTAAACTGCATGTAGTCCATGCTTTGATTTATGGGAACACCTTTTTTAGTATTTTCTGACTTGGGTTGTATTTAGTCTTATGCCCACCACTAGCTCTGCCCTGTCTCTCTTTTCTGCAGTTTTTTTTTTTCTGTCTGTTTTTGCCTGTAGCAAGCCTTGGAGCATGGTGTGGGTTGGGGAGGGGGAGGTGGGGTTGAGAAGATGAAAAAGTTTGAATGGGATTTGTTGTTTTTTCTTTATAGATGGTTTGGAGTTTGGGTATTCTGGAAGACAGTAATCTAGGCAGTCATCATCATCTTCTAGTTTAATGAGTCTTGACAAAAAGCTAAACCCATGTACCAAGTATCACTATCAGAATACTTGGAATATTTTCAATATCTCAGAAGGTTCATTTGCATTCTTTACCAGTCCCCACATTACATCTCAGGTTCTGGTCAACCACTGATCTGCTTCCTATCACATAGTTTGGATTTGGATTTGTCTTTCCTAGAGTTTTTTGTAAGTGGCATCTGTTGGAATCAAATGAAAAATGTAGTGGTAGGCCGGGCACAGTGGCTCATGCATGTAATCACAGCATTTTGGGAGGCTGAGGCAGGTGGATCACTTGAGGTCAGGAGTTCAAGACCAGCCTGGCTAACATGGTGAAACCCTGTCTCTACTAAAAATAAAAAAATTAGCACAGCATGGTGGCGCACACCTTTAGTCTCAGCTACTTGGGATGCTGAGGCAGGAGAATCCGTTGAACCCTGGGAGGTTGCAGTGAGCTTGCGCCACTGCACTCCAGCCTGGGTGACAGAGGGAGACTCTGTCTCATTAAAAAAAAAATGTAGAAGTGAATCTCTAAATTTAACATTTTATTTGGGAAGAAAGAATTGCAGTTCAAAGCATACACACAGACCAAGTTGTCTCTGGTATGTCCAGAGAATAAAGAGAAAGCTGGAGGTTGAAAAACAGACATGACATGAATTGCTCTTTGAGAAAATTCATTGGCACTTTTAAGGGTCTGGAGAGCTGGTCAGCTCTGATTGATGTGTTAAGGTGGTGGCAAAATAGTTCTAGAGTTGAAGCAAGTTATCTCAGCAGTTATAGATTAAACTGGTCTCAGGTTACAACAGGCAGTTTCAGCAGCTGGACTCCCAGAGAATTACATTATAGAGCAATATTTTGTGTCCCGAGTGCTTTTACTGACCCCTTGGCTTCTCTGCTCTGTTTTAGTTGGGTATGACATGAGTGACCCAATTCATATAATCAATTTTCACACATCATACAGTTTGTATTCCTGTTTCTGGCTTCTTTTGCTAGCATAATATGTTTGATATACAGCATGTTGTATGTATCAATAGTTTCATTTTTTTTTATGCTGAGTAATAATTTATACAGGTATATTGCTTTTGTTTGCACTGAATTATCACTTTATCTGTTGATAGATGTTTGGGTTGTTCACAATTTTTCGCAGTGATAAATCTTGCTGGGAAGACTTGCATCTTCATCTTTGTATGGCCATAGATATTCTTTTCTGTATATACATAAGAACATAATTGCTGAGTCATGTGGTAGGTATATAAGCATATGTTTAACTCTTTAAGGAGCCAACACACAATTTTCCTAAATTATACCATTTTCTTTTTTTTTTTCCATTTTTTTAAATTGTACTTTAGGTTCTGGGGTACATGTGCAGATCGTGCAGGATTGTTGCATAGGTACATACATGGCAATGTGGTTTGCTGCCTCCATCCCCCCATCACCTACATCTGGTATTTCTCCCCATGTTATCCCTCCCCGACCTCCCCACCCCTCTTCACTGTCCCTCCCTTGGTACCCCCCCAACAGACCCCAGTGTGTGATGCTCCCCTCCCTGTGTCCCTGTGTTCTCATTGTTCAACACCCCACTATAAGTGAGAACGTGCAGTGTTTGATTTTCTGTTCTTGTGTCAGTTTGCTGAGAATGATGGTTTCCAGATTCATCCATGCCCCTAAAAAGGACATGAACTTATCATTCTTTATAGCTGCATAGTATTCCAGGTGTGTATGTGCCACATTTTCCTTGTCCAGTCTATCGTCGATGGGCATTTGGTTTGGTTCTAGGTCTTTGCTATTGTAAACAGTGCCACTATGAAAATACGTGTGCATGTGTCTTTATAATAGATTGATTTATAATCCTTTCGGTATATACCCAGTAATGGGATTGCTGGGTCAAATGGAATTTCTGTTTCTAGGTTCTTGAGGAATCACCACACTGTTTCCACAATGGTTGAACTAGTTTACACTTCCACCAACAGTGTAAAAGTGTTCCTATTTCTCCACATCCTCTCCAGCATCTGTTGTCTCCAGATTTTTTAATGATCGCCATTCTAACTGGTGTGAGGTAGTATCTCAATGTGGTTTTGATTTGCATTTCTCTAATAATCAGTGATGATGAGCATTTTTTCATATGTTTGTTGGCTTCATA
>CAUYLG010061595.1:0-44754 GCA_963573385.1 Cacajao melanocephalus | reverse complement strand
GCTGGAGAGGATGTGGAGAAATAGGAACACTTTTACACTGTTGGTGGGAGTGTAAATTAGTTCAACCACTGTGGAAGACAGTGTGGTGATTCCTCAAGGACCTCGAAATAGAAATTCCATTTGACCTAGCGATATATATCCAAAGGATTATAAATCATTCTGTGATGAAAACACATGCACATGTATGTTCATTGTGGCATGGCACGGTTTACAGTAGCAAAGGCTTGGAACCAACATAAATGCCCATCGATGATAGACTGGACGAGGAAAATGTGTCCACATATGCGCCATGGAATACTATGCAGCCATAAGAAACGATGAGTTCATGTCCTTTGTAGGGACATGGATGAATCTGGAAACCATCATTCTCAGGAAACTGACACAAGAACAGAAAATCAAACACTGCATGTTCTCACTCATAAGCGAGTGTTGAACAATGAGAACACATGGACAAAGGAAGGGGAGCGTTACACACTGGGATCTGTTTGGGGGGGTAACCGAGGATGGACAGCAGGGGGTAGGGAGGTTGGGGAGGGATAACTTGGTGAGAAATGCCAGATATAGATGACAGGGGGATGGAGGCAGCAAACCACATTGTCATGTATGTACCTATGCAACAATCCTGCATACTCTGCACATATGCCCCAGAACCTAAAGTACAATGCTAGCACTTACCTTTATTTTTCTTCCTTAGATTTTCTGTCTCTCTCTTTACATCACTCATTTATCTTTTTTTTCCCACTATTGCACATAGCATACTAATCATAGTTATTTTAAATTCATGGCATAATATATTAATGTCTGGCATAACTGAGTCTGGTTCTAATTTTTGCCCTGCCTCTTCAAATTGTACATTTTTTGACTTTTAGTATAATTTATAATATTTTTGTTGAAAGATAGACATATTGGGACAGTTAGAAGGAACTGAGATAAATAGATCTTTAGACTGAGGTTTACTGCTTTCTGTAGCTGTAAATTTCAGAGGCCAAAATTTCTTCTGTTGTCATCGTTTTTTGTTTCTTTCCTTTTCTTTGTGTTTCTTTAGGTCCTTCTTAAATAATGCTTTAAATTTACAGTTCTTTCCATTGTAGTTGCCCATTATTATGCAGGAGTCCTGTTGATGTGGTGGTAAGGTAGTGGGGAGAGAAAGTTTTCTATTGTAATTTGATTGTGTTGCAATCCTTTAGTGAGCCTGTGACCCAGGCTGTGATCTTTACAAATGCTTGCTAATGCTTTTCCCCTCAGTAGGGAACTGGAATTAGGTATTCCCATTTCCCCATGTCAGGCTCCTGTAAAATCTACAGTGGTTAGATTCTGGTAAAATAGTTTCACTTGAGGGAAGGCTTTTGTTAAGGAGAACAGAATCCTCTGGTTGCATTTTAAAATGGTTGTTTTTCTTCTTCCCCTGCCAGGAGATTTTCTCAGATCTTTGCCCTGAGAATTTGCTGGGACTACTGGGAGTCAAACTCATAAAAATATGGGTCCCCCACAAGGCTGCTCTCCCTCTAGTTCTTAAGTCTCAAGGTTGTGCATACTGAGCTGCCAGTAATTCAATGATTACTGTTTAGGTTTCCCTATTCCAGAGCTAGTTGTAGCAATAGATTCCTGCTCTTGGGTTTCTTTTCCAAAAAGCTGTGATTCTCTGTATTTGTCTATGTCTCTAATTTGAAGGACAGCAGCTTGCCTTTGATGGATTTAAGAAAAATTGAAGACATTAAAGTTTTTAGCTTTTTTATTCTTGTGAAGATGAGGGTGATGACTTCTAAGTTTCTTAAATGTCTGACCTGAGACACTTAGCATTTTGGATCTTTGTTTTATCTCATGTATATTGATTCATTTATTTGCCTTTACTATTATAGGCTCTATTCATTTCCAAAATTATGCAGGTCAGTGTCTTTTTCCACATATTTCTCAGTGAGATTGTTTCAAGTATTTGTAATACAATGAATGTCTTTCATCATATTCTACATTCCATCCTGTGATCCCCTGACTTCCTAAATAATCTGGCATTCATTTGTATACATTAATGTTCACTCATTATCCTATAAAGTTCTATGACTTTGGAATAATGCACAGTGATATGTATTTACCATTGTAACATCACAGACACCAGATTCACTGCCCTTAGTAATACCCTCTGCTTCACTCATCAAGCCCCTCCCCATCTGAACCCGTGACAACCACTAATATGTTTAGAGTATCTACAGTTTTCCCTTTTTCATAATGTTGTATAATTGAAATCACGTAGTGTGTAGCCTTTTTCAGATAGGCATCTTGCATTTAAAATTCATCCATGTCTTTTGGTTGTTTGATTCAGTGCATTTTTAAAGCACTGAATAATATTCCATGTATTGCAGTTTTCTTACTCCTTAGTTCAGCTAGGTCCAAGTTCCTGTCCCATGACCGAGAAGAATAGGGCATGCAGATACTGAAAAGTGAGTAAGACAGAGTCGGATTTATTAAGTGAAAGGAAAGGTCTCAGCAAAGACAGGGACCTGAAGTGGGCTGCCAGAAATGAGCTTGAGTTCTGGGTCTTTTGTGTGTCAAAAAAAATGAAGTCTTCTGTGAGTTCTCCCCAAGTGGGAAAGGTAAAGTTTCCTTCTAGGGGTGTTGCATCTGTACACCCCTGGAGTTGGCCATAGTGTCTACAACTTGGTTATTACCCATGAGTGCATAAGTGAAATCTACAGGGTGGCTAAAACGACAATGCTAATGTCATATTAATAATATTATAATGGGCTGGGTCCAGTTAAACATATTTAGGTTGATTTATTTCACCTGCACCTAAGTTGGGACAATCCGTTCTAAGCAAACATCCTGGTATAAGAGGAAGTTCTTAATCAAATTTCTTCCCATTATCTACATGGGCAATGCAGGTGAGGTCCCAAAGTGTTTTTTCCACTCCCAAGGCTCTCCCCTCTCTATCTACCTAACTGGTCTCTAACTGCCTCCTCTCTCACATGGATACACCATAGTTTATCAATTCACCTATAAAAAACATCTAGGTTACTTCTAGTTTGTGGAAATTTAACTACATGTTATAAAAATTTGCAAACAAAGTTTTGTTTGGACATAATTTTTAAGTCAGTTGAGTAATTACCTGGGAATATGAATGTTACATTTTATAGTGATACTACATTTAGCTTTGTAAGAATCTGCCAAACTGCCTTCCAAAGTGGCTGCATAATTATGCATTCTCAAGGGCAGTAAATGAGCAGTATTCCTATTGCTTTATATCCTCACAAGCATTGTCAATTTTTGGGATTTTAACCATTATAATAGATGTGTAGTAATATCTAATTTTATTTAAATTTGTGTTGTCCTAATGATATATGATGGTGATTCTTTCTACCTGTGTTTCCTTTCTAGTGATGTGTTTGTTCAGAGCTTTTGCCCAGTTTTTTCTTGGGTGGTTTATTTTGTTGTTATTAAGTTTTAGGACTTTGTTTATATTGTACACAAGTCCTGTGTGGTTTTCCAAATATTTTCTCTGATATTGGGCCTTGTTTATTGATACTCTTCAGAATGTCTTTCTCAGATAAGTTTTTATTTCATGAATTAGTTTTTGATGTTGAATACAGCAACTAATTGCCAAACTCATAACTGCACAAATTTTTTTACTTATGTTTATTTTTTTCTTTGCAGTGTTTTTTTTTTAATTTAGGCCTATAATCCATTTTAAATTAATTTCTGTGTAATTTATAAGATCAGGCTAGATTCTTTTTTTTTTTTTTTGCACACAGGAGTCTAATTGCTTTAGCATAATTTATTGAAATAACTATTCTTCCTGCATTGAATTGCTTTTGTGCCTTTCTTAAAAATTACTTGAATATATTTGTGTGTTTTCATGTCTAGGTTCTCTATTACATCTCTATTCCATTGATTTATGTGTCTACTAGTCTACTAATATTGTATTGTTTCTATTTCTGCAGCTTTACAGTAAGTCTTGACATTGGATAATATGAGTCCTTAAATTTTGTTCTTCCCAAGTATTTCTTTTGGCTATTCTAGTTCTTTTTTTGTTGAGGGAAAATTTTTTTTTAATTAATTACTTTTTTAAAAATTATACTTTAAGTTCTTAGGTACATGTGCAGATCTTGCAGGATTGTTGCATAGACACATACATGCAATGATGGTTTGCTGTCTCCATCCTCCTGTCACCTACATCAGGCATTTCTTCCAATGTTATCCCTCCCCAACCTCCCCAGCCACTGCTGTCCCTCCTCTAGCCCCTCATCCCCCAACAGACCCCAGTGTGTGATGTTCCCCTCCCTATGCCCATGTGTTCTCATCGTTCAAAACCCACCTATGAGTGAGAATATATGGTGTTTGGTTTTCTGTTTTTGTATCAGTTTGCTGAGAATGATGGTTCCAGATTCATCCATTTCCCTACAAAGGACATGAACTCATCCTTTTTATGTCTGCATAGTATTCCATGCTGTATATGTGCCACATTTTCTTTGTCCAGTCTATCATTGATGGGCATTTGGGTTGGTTCCAGGTCTTTGCTACTGTAAACATTGCCTCAGTGAACATATGTGAACATGTGTCTTTATGATAGAAAAATTTATACTCCTTTGAGTATAAACCTAGTAATGAGATTGCTGGGTCAAATGGAATTTCCATTTCTAGATCCTTGAGGAATCACCACACTGTCTCCCACCAACAGTGTAAAAGTGTTCTTATTTTTCCACGACCTCTCCAGCATCTGTTGTCTCCAGACTTTTTAATGATCACTATTTTAACTGTCATTAGATGGTATCTCAATGTGATTTTGATTTGTGTTTCTCTAATGACCAGTGATGATGAGCACTTTTTCATATGTTTCTTGGCCTCATAAATGTCTTCTTTTGAAAAGTGTCTGTTTATATCCTTTGCCCACTTTTGAATGGGATTTTTTTTTCTTGTAAATCTGATTTAGTTCTTTGTAGATTCTGGATATTAGCCCTTTGTCAGATGGTAGATTGCAAAAAATTTTTTTCTGATTCTGCTGGTTGCTGGTTCACTCTAATTATTTCTTTTGATGTGCAGAAACTCTTAAGTTTAATTAGATCTCATTTGTCTATTTTGGCTTTTGTTGACATGGCTTTTGGTGTTTTTAGTCATGAAGTTCTTGCCTATGCCTATGTCCTGAATGGTGTTTTCTAGGTTTTCTTCTAGAGTTTTTATGATGTTAGGTCTTATGTTTAAATCTTTAATCCATCTGCAGTTGATTTTAGTGTAAGGTGTCAGGAAGGAGTCCAGTTTCTGCTTTCTGCACATGGCTAGCCAGTTTTCCCAACACCATTTATTAAACAGGGAATCCTTTCCCCATTGCTTGTTTTTGTCAGGTTTTTCAAAGATCAGATGGTTGTAGATGTGTGGTGTTGCTTCCAAGGCCTCTGTTCTGTTCCACTCATCTATATCTCTGTTTTGGTACCAGTACCACACTGTTTTGATTACTGTAGCCTTGTAGTATAGTTTTAAGTCAGGTAACATGATGCCTCCAGCTTTGTTCTTTTGGCTTAGGATTGTCTTGGCTATGTGGGCTCTCTTTTGGTTCTCTATAAAGTTTAAAGTGGTATTTTCCAGTTCTGTGAAGAAGACCAATGGTAGATTGATGGTGGTGGCATTGAATCTATAAATTACTTTGGGCAGTTTGGCTATGTTAATGATATTGATTCTTCCTAACCATGAGCATGGAATGTTTTTCCATCTGTTTGTGTCTTCTCTTATTTCCTTGAGCTGGTTTGTAGTTCTCCTTGAAGAGGTCCTTCACATCCTTTGTTAGTTTTTTTCCTAGGTATTTTATTCTCTTTATCACAATTGTGAATGGCAGTTCGCTCATGATTTGGTTTTCTGTTTGTCTGTTATTGGTGTATAGGTGCTTGTGATTTCTGCACAATGATTTTCTATGCTGACACTTTGCTGAAGTTGCGTATCAGCTTAAGGAGATTTTAGGATGGGACAATGGAGTCTTCTAGATATACAATCATGTCATCTGCAAATAGAGACAATTTGACTTCTTCTTTTCCTAATCGAACACCCTTTATTTCTTTCTCTTGCCTGATTGCTCTTGCTAGAACTTCCAATACTGTATTGAATAGGAATGGTGAGAGAGGGCATCGTTTTCTAGTGCCAGTTTTCAAAGGGAATGCTTCTAGCTTTTGCCCATTTGGTATGATATTGGCTGTGGGTTTGTCATAAATAGCTTTTATTATTTCAAAATATGTTCCATTGATACCTAGTTTATTGAGAGTTTTTATCCTAAAGGGCTGTTGAATTTTGTGGAAGGCTTTCTCTGCGTCAATGGAGATGATCATGTAGTTTTTGTCTTTGGTTCTGTTTATGTGATGGATTACGTTTACAGATTTGCGTACATTGAACCAGTCTTGCATCCCTGGGATGAAGCCTATTTGATTGTTATGGATAAGCTTTTTTTATGTGCTGTTGCAATTGGTTTGCCAGTATTTTATTGAAGATTTTTTTCATCAATGTTCATTATGGATATTGTCCTAAGGTTTTCCTTTTTAGTTGTGTCTCTGCCAGGTTTTGGTATCAGGATGATGTTGGTCTCATAAAATGAGTTAGAGAGGATTTGGAAGGAGAATTTTCATTTTTTTTAATTTTTAAATATTATGGATATGTAGTAGTTGTATATATTTTTGGTGTGTTAGGGGTATAAGATATAATAAAGTTGTAAATATGTTTTGAGCAGAGGTCAAGGCATGGTAAAAAAAAAAAAGATAAAAGTGTAAACATGTGTTGACCAAATAGGACACATAAAACAAGATAAAATTGTAAGATGTTGACATAGATATTGCCAAACGTTTCTGGCACTTTGGACTTTGATAAACAAGTTTGGTAAGCATTAGTAGAGATTGCAAAATATTATGATTTGGGACTTTGGCAAACAAATGGATCAAAACAGCAAGAGAGATTACCCATGGGCATAACCACTCAGGAAGAAGGACTCAGGACTACACCTAGGGATGAAGTACAAAATGAAGGACTTCATGACTAGTTGAGCATGGCAAATCCCTGATTAATCTCTACACCCTTTGCTGCATGGTTAGTGGCAAGAGGGAGCTGTGTGAAGGCCTTCTGCCTATTCACTCTGACATCAGGCAAGGCCAGGATGGACAGAGTGGAGGTTGTCTGATTCTCCAAAGCTACACTTGAATGTTGAATGGAACTCAGATTGAATGATTTTAACTCAGTAGTTTCAATTGTTTTAATTTTTAGCTCCCATTAATGAGTGAGAATGTGCAATTAGTCTTTCTGTGCCTGTCTTAATTAACATAATGTCTTCTAGTTCCACCCTTTTTGTTGCAAATGACACCTTACTCTTTTTATGGCTAAATATTACTCCATTGTGTATATGTACTACATTTTATTTGTTTTTTTTTTTCATATAAACTTTAGAATCATTGTCAACATCTACAGAGTAGCTTGCTGGAATCTGGATTGGGATTGTGGTGAATCTATTCTGTAAATTGAGAAGAATTGGCATTTAATAATATTGATTCTTTCAATTTACAAACACTGAGTATCTTCCCCACTTATTTTATTCTCCTATGATACTCCTCATCAGTGTTTGGCAGTTTCCTATATATGGATGCAATACATATTTTGATATATGTATATATATGTGTATATATATATGTATATGTATTGTATATCTTCTACTGCTTTTTGACAAAGGTCCAAAAGCTAACTCAAGTGTATTACAGACTTAAATGTACAATGTAAAACTACAAAGCTTTTAGAGACCACAAGGGATATTATCTTCAGGATCTCTAGCAGAGCAAGGAATTCTTGTACTTGATGCCAATAAACATGACTCATAAAAGAAGAATTAACAAATTGGATACATCAAAATTAAAAATATTTTCTCTACAAAAGACATTCTTTAAAAATGGAAAGACAGACCAGGCGTGGTGGCTCATGCCTGTAATCCCAGAACTTTGGGAGGCCGAGGAGGGTGGATCACGAGGTCAGGAGTTTAAGACCAGCCTGACCAACCTGGTGAAACCTGTCTCTACCAAAAATACAAAAATTAGCTGGGCATCTTGTAATTCCAGCTAGTCAGGAGGCTGAGGCATGAGAATTGCTTGAACCAGGACCTGGGAGGCAGAGGTTGCAGTGAGTGGAGATCATACCACTATACTCCAGCCTGGGCTACAGAGTGATACTCCGTCTCAAAAAAAAGAAAAGAAAAAAAAAGGGTGGAAAGACAAGCTGTGGACCAAGTGGAAAGACAAGCTGTGGACAAGGAGAAAATATTTGCAAATCACATATAAAATAAAGGACTGCTATACAATAGACTGAAACTCAACAGTAAAAAATTAAACAGTCCAAGTAGGAAATGGGCCGAAGACATAAACAAATTTTACTGAAGAGAATATATCAATAGAAAATAAGTACATAAGCAAATATTCAACAATGTTAGCCATTAGGGAAACACAAATCAACCATGAGATATCACTAAATACACATATAAATGATAAAAATTTAAAAACATTGAGAGCAGCAAATAATGATCAGGATGTAGAGAAAGTAGATTACTTTTACATTGTTGACGGAAATGTAAAATGGTACAGCCAGTCTGAAAAATAGCATGGTAGTTTTTTTACATGACTAAACATACCACTACCATATGACCCATAATTGCATTACTAAATATGCCAGAGAGATGAACACATGCATTTACACAAATACTTGTACCCTAATGTTTATAGTAGCAACAAACAAAAGTTGGAAATGATCCATGTCCTTCCATGGATGACTTGTTCTATAAACTATTATGCATACACACCATGACATACTACTTAGTAGTAAATAAATGGAATTATTGATGTATGATAGCCTGAACAAACTCTCAGAAAATTATTCCAAGTGAAAAAAGACAATGCCCAAATTTTATATGCTATACAGTCTTACTTATTTAACATTCTTTTTTTAATTCTTTTTTTTTTTTTTTGAGGCAGGATGTTGCTTTGTTGCCCAAGATATAGTGTAGTGGTACATTCTTAGCTCACTGCAACCTCTGCCTCTTGGACTCAAGTGATCTTCCCACCTCAGCCTCCCAAGTAGCTTGGACTACAAGCCCGTGCCAACATGCCTGGCTAATTTTTGTGTTTTTTTGTAGAGATGAAATATAGCTTGTTGTCCAGGGTGGTCTAGAACTCTGCGCTAAAGTGACCCTCCTGCCTTAGCCTCCCAAAGTGCTGGGATTATAGATGTGAGCCACCATGCCTGGCCTATTTAACATTCTTGAAATGACAAAATTATGGAAATTTTCAGTTAGGTGATCTTAACTGTACAAGAAATGGTATTTGGAGATGGGGCCTTTGAGAGATTATTAGGTTTAGATGAGGTCATGAAAACAGAGCCTTCATGATGGGATTGGTGCACTTGTGCAAAAAATAACACCGGAGAGTTTGCTGTCTCTCTCTTTCTCTCACTGCTGTGTAAGGATACAGTGAGAAGGCATCCATCCACAAGCTACAGCCTGACCATACTGGTACCTTGTTCTTGGACTTCTAGCCTCCAGAATTGTGAAGAAATAAATTTATGTTGTTTAAGCTACTCAGTGTATTATACTTTTGATGTAAACCCAGGTGGACTGAGACATATAGTTTTTACTCTTTTTCTCCTTAAACCAAGAAAGCTGCACTGTTTAAAGTTTTGTAGTGTATTTAAGAACTTGCTGATATCACTTACAAGCTATGTTATAGCTTTTACACTACATAAATGCTAATTTCAGAAGCTATAAGAAGATATATTTTAAAAGAAGAAAATATTTCTAAAGTGCTCCATTTACTGTTAGTTCACTCCACCATTAACTTTTTCAGTTGACTTGGGCTTTATTTTTCTTTTTATTTCCCCTCCTTTTGAAAATTAGAACACTTTTTGCTTATTAAGAATCACCTCACAGATGAAAGAAAAATGCTCCAATTATCTTTTGGGAATGAGTTTTTATACTACATGCACATCAATTCTTCTCAAGTGGAGACATACCTATTTCAAGACTTCTTTTAAAATTACAATTTAAGCGGCTCTTATTTGTGTCAAAATTATTTAGTCTGTTTGAATTGCCCCAAGAAAAAATATGCTAAGAGGCTTTATAAAAGGAAAACTTGTTGTTATTCAACTCATATGTTCCTCCTGAGAATTTTTTAAAACACATTTATTTTAAGAACCTGCAGGAAAATTTACATTTTACCCAGAGTTGTTGTAAACAACAAATATAAAAAGATTCAAATAGAGTTGCTGAAGCAGGAGTGTGTTGAATTACTCTAGTAATTTTTTAGTATCTATTTATATATGTTTCTAATAGTTCACTCAGAAATATTCACACACAAAAAAAGAAATAGGATGTTAGAAGCAAGAACGTAATGGTCCACTCATACAACATGTCCAACAGATTAATTAATGTAACACAAAAACAAGTAGAAATATATCAAGGCATTATAGATCTGCATCTGTTTTTATAAGACATGGTTAAATAATCTACCAATGATTAAATCACTTTTGTAATAAATTAGCTACATCCTGGCCCATAGTGGGTACTAATACATATTGGTAATTAAAGGAACAAAGGTACATAGTTGTTATAAAATAATGGAATATAAGCTCTGCCTAAGTACATTCTATATATAAGTGTGTATATATATATAGATGTTACATAGATATACTATATATCTATATCTATATATATACTCTCAAGCAGATATATATATATATATATATAAACTTGTGATTTATACTCTGATTTTTTATAGAAACACTGAATTCTCCTTACTGCATTCATATAAGAAAACAAAGGCATTCATTTTTCTATTTTATAAATTTGCGTAATGAATCTGATTCCTCTATCTTGGCAAAGTTGAACATCATGTATTGAGATGGTGTGGTGGCATCTCAAGATCAAGGAAACTTGGATCTCTAAGTATTTGGATGTAGAATAATTCTAACCAACCCACATCAACATGTTTGAAGGCTGGGAAGTGTTTGGTAACACCATATAGTCCTTGACTAATATATTCAGTGTTATTGTTCCTTAAATGATCCTGTCTTACTCTGTTTAATTTATTAATAAATCAAATTGTATATAAACATATGCCTTTGTTTACATAGAAAACACCATAGTTTTCATAATAGTTCTTTATGAAGACACAGCTTACCACTGGTTTTTTATTTTAAATAATACTATCAAATGATGCTGGTCCTGAGCAACTGTGTGCTCTGAGCCAGAGTAAAATTAGTTTCTCATTTGATTTTAGCCATATGTACCTTGAGAAGATATTACTAGATAATCATATACTATATTATGTATTATGGTTTTCCTATACCACCTAACTGCCATCCTACTGAGAAAAAAGACATAATTCTAATGTACTGTAATAAATTCTGACCATGAAATCAATCTATTAGGAAGCACCTCTTGGAGATCATGGATAACATACTAGGAAAATATATTTTTTTAGTGGTGAGTACTTGAAGTCCTGTAAGTAACATTCATGTATACTATTAACAATTTGATCCAAATTATATTGTTTTTACCTTCTTTCATAGGGAAAGAAAAATAGGCACTGAGTCAATAATATCAATAAAATTGTTGTAGCTTAGAGGTAAAAAGAAATATAAAGATTTTTTACATCAAAGCATCAGTTGAAAAGAAATAGAAGGTCTAAAAACTAATATTCTAATGAAAACTACCTGGAGATATCCATTCATTTATAATAATGTATCTATCAGGTCCCTTAAAGTTATTTTCAATGCCTCCCTGCTTTTACTAAGTTTAAGGCATCTATTTAATCAGAGAAGATTTAAAACCTTACTGAAAGATTACACAAAGGGAAAAAAACACTATATTCTGCTTTTGAGATTCTAAGTAATATTTCAAATTCATAATAGAGACAATGGTTTGAAAACCACAGCTTTTGTTTAGAACAGGTGCACATTTTGAGTAAAAAAAAAAGATTTTAAGATTAAAAGGGCTAAAATTGAGAGGAAGCAAGACAGAATTTATTCAGGTAATAATAAAGCGATAAGAGATTGGGGGGAGATTCAGATAATCCAGACCAGGCAGTCTCCATTGGAATTTCTAGAGCCATCAGTGAGAAAGGGGCTTACTTCAGGAGGGCTGAGCGGTGCTCATCTCATAGGATCTGCACATAAAAGTGTGCAATGTTGACCTCCAGCAGTTGGTCAGTCTCTGTCAGAGCAAAAACCATGTTTAATGTCCCATGAGACTACATGAGGGGCCGTCATGTCCACAGTCCACATAGTCCAAAGAATGGAGAGACGATTGCACTTCCTGTCCTTGTCATATGTGGAGGGCTTCACCTTACCCAGGGTTTTTGCCTGCATGCTCCTTTAATAGAATTGATACAGTTGTTGAACTCTGCCTAATTATATCAAATCGACAGACCCTCCTTTGCAGTGTCCCAGATGCTCATATCTCATTGAGTGCTCCTCAAGCATTATTGTACATGCATTATCTGAAGATATTGTAGAAATGCAAATTCTTATTTCATAGGCTTGGAGTGCAGTCTGAGATTCAGTCTAACAAGCTGCCACATGATAGCATGCATCTGTCCAAAGGCCATAATTACCCTGGACAGTCACATATGTCTTAACCCTGGAGGCACATCAGACACACATGGTAAAAGATAAAAACACCAATTTCAGATATCAACTCCCCTTGCTAGAAGGATTTTGTTGTAAGGGGTCTTGAGTGGGAACAAGACATCAGTATATCTTAAAAGCCTCTTTATGATTTCCAATATGCAGATTAGGGAAGAACACTGGAATAGGGAGTTAAGAAGTGAAAGCCTCCAGCACCTGCTTTTGGGTGAAATTGAAAATAAACCAATGGAGATAAGACTCTTCTGCTAATCCAAAAATAGCAAATGTAGTGAATATAAAACCCAGCCCTGTTATATAAAGATACACACACACACACACACACACACACACACACACACACACACACACACACACTGTGATTCACAGGAAAAAATCAGATTTGCTATTTTTATTTTTATAACATGCTTATTAATTTTACTTGCTGATAAAATATCCATAATCAACATTTAGACTTAAAATTCCTTAGTGATGTCAATATGTTTTTGAAACTAAATTGCCTTGGGATTGACATATAGAGTTTCCTAAATCTTTCAGAATCTGAAAACAAAATAAAAAATTATCAAATGACAAGCAATGCTTTACAAAGTAGTAAACATATTTGTGTGTGTGTTTCATTTTGTTTTGCTTAATGCTGACATATAAGTGATAATGTTACTCTAAAGCAAAGCTTTTTAATGGAAATTTCAATTATGACTTACACCTTAATTTTATAAACCAGTAAGAAAACATTTGACAAAATGTAACGTTTTTAATAACATGGATTATAAATGACAATCTGGAGGATTCTTACCTTTACTTACATCAAAGGCCTTAGATAAAGCATTAAATTCTTTTAGTATGAATTATTTCAGAATTGATTCTTTTAAAACACATACTATAAAAATAATCACATATATTTTGGGATAATCTATGAATATAGAACTTTAAGACTCTTAAGAGATTCTTTATTCTATATCCCTATGCTACATAAAACTGCTCCTGCCAGATGAGAATTTAGTCTTCTTTAAATTAGCACCAGAGAAATGAATGCACAATCCTCCCACACCATAATCAATTGCATTTATTAATTCTCTAGAACCGAGTCTTTCTGTGCATTCTAAATATGTTTCATTTAACCCTATTTGGCCTTAACGTCAGAAAAGATGCATATATATGTCTTCTCTGAGAATTAAAACTAATCACAGGCATTAATAATGCTGTGAAGTCATCTTTTAAGAATTTGTTCCTATGTATAATAACTTTAACTCTCAGATGAAATGTGAACTTTTTTTCCCATGTGTCTGCTCGGTGTCTGTCTCCAATTCTAAATAGCATCAATTTTCTTTTAGAATGTACCATTTCTCCTCGACTGAGTATAGCCTAGGTGAAACTCACTAGGCTGTACTGCCCTCCTCTAGCTGGAATATTTGTTTTTAATTGCACAATTTATTTGGTTATTTTCGAGCTTAATTGTCATGCTAAACATCTTCTATTATTATAAACTCCATTCTTCAGAGTGCCAGAACAATAGGACCTCCCTGAGGAGGTCACTCTTTATACAAAAGTCTGTTTACAAATCAGCTCATGCTCCTGAGTTTTTATTTCTCACTGAAAGTGAATCCATCATTAAGCCCTTTCTTGATAGATAAATAGATGATAGATAGGTAGTCATAAAGAGATACTCATTTAATTAGACATATTTTTATTTATGTAAGCATATATTAATTGAAATTTACTGTGATTATACTAACTACAAGGGAATTCACTTTCAGGATTTTTATAATCAAGCACCAGTGAATATGCTAAAATCTCAAGTGTATGGATGCATCATTGTATGAATGCTCTTTCTTTCCAGTTAAAATAGCCTAAAATTTGCCAACCCTGTAACAGTTACTATATACCAAAATAATAGTCAGATTAAGGCTGCCATAGGAATTGACTAAAATGATCAGGTTTTTGTATGTTATTTTAAAACACACAATTTTAACTTTTAGTTTAGATTCGGGGAGTATAACCTCAGATTTTTTTACCTGGATATTGCATAATGCCAAGATTTGAGATATGATTGATCCTGCCACCCAGATACTGAGCAACAGTTTTTCAATCTTTATTCGCCTCCCCCATCTCCCTCTAGTAGTCCCCAATGTCTATTGTTGTCACCTCTTTGTCCCTTAGTGGAAATTCTTTAGCTCCCACTTATTGTAGGTGTTTTTAAGTAAGGCATGTTTTTTACCTTTGTAAAAGCAAGTACTGTCCTAACTTAGTAATATGCTGTGCCCTTACACATATCAAACCCTATTCATCATTTGAACTGGAGATGCTCCTTGATATCTTTGAACCTCAAGATTCTTCCTGTAAAATGAAAATAATTTCTGTCTTCAGTGGTGATGCTGTTTTTATTTTAGATGCTTTAATGTTTAAGAGGAAAATAAATTACCATGACGATTGTCCAAATCTGTATTATTCTAAAGATTTTCTTCTTAAATTTAGGCAAGGCTAATTTAAGCAAGTATGTTGATCCTTCCCAAACAATCTCTTCCCTTCTCATCCTCAGAATCTTGGGCATGCTTTAAATTATTCCCAGGAACACACAGAAAATGGCCAGGAGAGTAACCAAGGAAACACAAGCTCAGGTCTCTACTTTCTTGCCCAATCTGTTGACAGCTTAAATGTCACTTCTTCATCAATGCTTTTCTCATCACAAAATGCTAATTTTCTTCATTTGTTTTCCACTATGTTTCTTCTCTTAATAGCATTTACCACAATTTAGAAGTATTTATTTACTTTTTATGTGCTTCCATCCTTCAATAGAACAAAAACCTTATCTATCATACACTTCATTCTACCTATATATCTTCCTGTCACCAACTACTCTCTTCTCATAATCTTCTTAATCAACCCTAATTGAGCTTTATTCTGTTTTCTCTCCTAAAACAGGGCTTATCAAAAATGGTCATGACGTGCATCTTGTCAAACCTATTGCAATCTCCCCTTAGGTAAGTTTACTCAGTCTCATTTCTTAATATATTTTTGTTTGGTGATTCCATATCTACATTTTTACTGCCTTACTCTTGCATTCCACACTTACATCCAGTTAGTTTAACATTTACACCTAAACATTTGAAAAAAAAAAACCTTGATTTTCTCTTTTGTCTCATACTCTTCATCCAGTCTTTTAGTAAATCACTTCTCTTCTTTTTTCAAAATACAGCATAAATCTATTTTTTTAAAAAATAATAATATCCTAATACCCAAGCAAAAGATACTATCACTCATTCCTGTAACACTGCAACAGTCTCCTCATTAGTTGCCTTGCTCCCAGTCTTGCTCACTTTTCCCTCATAGATGATTTTCCACAGAGCAGCCAATAGCAGGTCAAAGTGTCGATCACATTCTCACTTCACTATTTATATAACATTAAATTTACACTTAATTCAGGCATGTTAGATACATCAAGCAAATGGTTATTAGTAATTTATTAATCATTGTTTTCAGATGAGTCAAATAAATAGGTTGGTTTACAGAGGAAATGAGAAATGAGACAATATACACTCATGTCATATGCTTTATTAGTGAAGAAATGGAAACACGGTAATGTTTTGAAGAAAAAATGAGGGTTAGAAGTACTTTATATTACACATTTTCATAAGTGGCTGATAAAGAAGCAAGTAAAAGTGAGAGATGGAAGATGAAAGAGAAAGAGGGTGATTGATTGTGCAGGGTCCCAGATGAGATATGAGATTGTGGTTTCCATTATGTCTGTCTCTGTCTATCATTTTATAGAGGCAGTTGAGAAGCTATTCACAGGGAGAAGAAGTTTTTAGTAACTTTTGTCATTGAGACATGAAGATACAGAGATAGAATAAGAATATCCTAGTACCTGCCTCTTCAATTTAACTCAATTTTAAAATCCAATTATGTGTTTAAAAGTGCATATGAAATATAATGCCTAAGAATGGATTACAAATGTTACTCTGACCTATGAAATGAGCTTAATCTAAGATATTGGTATCAATTAAAAGGTTATTCTATGGGAGAAATAATCTTGTGAATTAACAAAAGGCCCAGAACAAAGGGACAACAAAAACACCACCAACCAAAAACAGCAAAAGCATTGACCAGGAAAACAACTGAATACAGGCTCTAAGCATTTCTTCCCACAAAATTCAAGATAAACACAATAAGCATAAAATATCGTATATTGAAATGTTTTACTTTTGCAAGGACAATATGCAAATTGGTTGGTTAGAATACTCTTCCATTTTTCTCTCCTCTAAAATCATCATGCTTTGTATGGCTAAAGGGAAAGAAGTTATTATTGTGGCATGGATATTAACAAGTCTTTGCTATCATCTGAGTATAGTTTCAAAGTCAGCCTTGAAGTGATTGATACTGTGGGTGAGATGGGCAAAGTATAATACTATTATTGAATATGCCAAACATATTGAAACCATACTTGTATGAAAAGAGCAGAACGTAATTGTACATTACGGTTCTATACTATTTTTATGTTAACAAACATTTTTGTCAAGTTTAATAGCCTTTCTTTACTAACTTCAAAAAAGGTTTGTCATTTTAATAATTCCAGTGTACTCTGATATTCACACCTGCAGTATAATATATGCATTCAAATCTAACTACATTTTTCATAATTACTCCATCACTCATTTGATGTTTTCAAATCTTATTTTAAATGTGTGTATTACAGTTCCCAAAATAAGAATTCTTTCTAATAATGAGTCTTCCAATAAATTGTCCTCTAATTATTACTTTTAGAATTGAAATGTTATTAATTTAGTGACTCCGCTATAATTATATTTGCCTCATTATCCAGTTGACCTTTATTAAAAGTTTAATGGAAAAGATATATTAAAAGGAGAGGTATTTTTCAACACAAATTGGTTGCAATTTTGCATATTTTTGTGGGGATATTTCCTATTGTATTAATCTAAGAGGAGAGATGTTGTATTATAACTATGATATCTAATATAAAAATGTTCTGTATATGATACAAATAAAATGTAATACACCATCTATTTTATTTTACATAAAAATACTGTAAATTGTCTCATCCAAGTAGATGTCTTGTTAGTAATAACATTATCATTTATACCTTCTGTATCTCTTAAAAATAACTGATTCTAGATACTATTGTTCATGTTCCAAAATAAATAGCCTTTATTTGGATTTTCAAGAGATGACTCCAGAAAAATTGTTTGTGCATAATCATGCCATTACAAATATTTTTAAAATTGTGCTAAAAACACTACAGTGTTGGATAACAGATTGTCTAAAATCAGTACACGTGTTTAAAGTCTGATTTTTTTCAAAATAGAAAACTTAAAATAGTTTAAAAGCTTAAAATAGTGAATTTAAGATTAAGCAACATATGACTACTATCAGATAGCTGTTCTCATGCTATTTTCTAATCTTAACCTTCAGCATTTGACACAGTTCACTTGCTCCTCCTTCACATACTTTTGCCACCTATCTTCCCCGAACTACAGAATCATACTAACTATTCTGTCACCTCACACTTCCAATCTATAAGAAAATCCTGTTGCTTTGCCTGCAAAACATATCAAGTTTCTGACCACATCTTATTCCCTTCATTGATCTTAGTCATCAATATCTCTCACCTGGATTAATGCAAGCATATTCCAATGAGTCTCTCTTGTCCATTCTACCCCAACCCCACAGCCCACTCTACACCCAGTCTAGCCTCAACAGAGCAGCTGGATTAATCCTGTTAAACCAAAATGTATCTTGCCACTCTTCTGTTCACAACCCTGAAGTGATTCCCCATTTATTTCATAGTTAAATGTAAATGTCCTTAAAATGCCGTCTAACACCCTACATAATCTGCTTTACCTTTAATTCACTATCATGTCTGTATTAAGCTTTGTTCTCCCTGCTCTGGCACACCAGCCTCCTTGCTCTATCTCAAATAAATACAGCACACTTCCACATTTAGACATTTGCCGTATCTGTTCCCTAACTTTCTCATTTCCTTCTGTATTTTCTCAAATGTACCCTTTCAATGAGATTAACTCTGATCACACATTAAATATTTAAATGAATTTCCCCCATACTCGCAGTTCCTCTTACCTTGCTCTACTTTGGTTTTTCTCCATATAGCACCTGCTAATATACTTTTCAATTTTATTATTTGTTCTCTCTGCCTTGCTCCAGAAGAATGTATGCTACATGGGGACACACAATTTTGGTCTTATTTGTTTGTTGATATATCCTAAGCACTTAGACAAGTGAATGGCACTAGTGAAAAATTGAAAATTTGGGAATCCAAATGATTGAATAAAATGTATGTTTCAGCTTTAATTAATGCATTTGACTTGTTTAGGCATAGAAATGGTGACTTTTTTCTGTCACATAAAATTTGAAACTCAAATCTAATGTGTACATTTAACACTACGGTTAATAGAGTGCTTTGTTTTAATTAATTAATTTACTTATTTGATAAGAACTCTACATGGTGTTTTTTTAAAAATTCTGGTTATAGAGTAACTTTGTAAGGATGGAAGAGAGGTAAAATACTCATTTGTTGAAAAATAATAATTCAGGATCGACGTACTTACTTAAAATCAGTTACCACTAATATTTAGGAAAAGCATATAAGATTGGGTTTCTCCACACTTGCATGTAGCTGATTGATAGAAAACATTTTGCCATTTTTAAACCCTTGAAATTAGTGTTCAGTTTCCTATTTTTTACGTAAATAAAAATTTTTATTTTGTAACAGCAGTACACTGATATGCAATATTTGATCACAATTATTTATTGTAGCTAAACATAATTATTTATTGTAGCTAAACATAAACAAAAAATAGGATGTATTCTCTCCCATGTCAATAATATCTTCATTTGTAAGAAAGAACTTCAATAATAACTGCTTTAGGGGAATAAGGTAAGAACAAAATGAGTTCATGCAAGTTAAACATTTGGTAGTGTTCTTGACATTTAAAAAATGTTTAAATTCTTGGCCATTATTTGTTATTATTATTACCAATCCAGTTTCAAAAGAATTAAAGTTCATAGAAATGCTTCATTCCATATGTTTAAAGTATTTTCCATAAATATCACATAATAACTTTTTGGCTACTGTTATACATAGGAAGATAGTAAAGTTTAAATTATATAAATTGATTATTTTATTTTAAAATATGCATTTTTGTAATTGAATGTACACTATAATTGTCATGCTTCACTTAAAATTATTATCTAATAAAGCATATTTAGCATTTTAAAAGTCCCATGTTTTCTTTAAAGAGATTCATAGGATATCACTGTATGTCATCACTAATCACATTTTGGAAACTAGGAATTAAATGAGGGAATGTGTTTGTTCGGATATAGTGCTGCGTATACAGATCTCTTGCATTGTGAATTTGTCCAAAGTTATTAGAGGAATAAATTCAATATGTGTATGTGGGTGTGTGCATGTACGTATATGCATGTGTGTTATATAATTATATATTGGAGATTATCTGAAGTTTACACAAAATGTAAGTTACTGGAAAGTTTCTAAAATAAATTATTAATAATGGCAAAATATAAAGATGCAATATGTTAGCACTTCTCTGTTCAATAGTGTCTTTCTTTTAGAACAATAATGAGCAAAGACAAAGAAGACTTATAAAAGTGCCTTATGAATTTTGTACTTTATGGGCACCATACTGGATTGTATAATCATCCATTACTAAGACTATTGTGAGAGAGACATTTCAATGCTTTTACGACAATTAAGGTTTCAGTTTTATTCTGGTAAGAAAGATAATTACCTATATCTTTGTTATATTTGAGTAAATAATATACTTTAAACTTCCCCAAGATTTAGGCTTTTGTCTTTTTAAAAAAAAACAAGCCTTAAATAAAGTAGAAATTGTGATAGGTTTACAGACAAGTTAGATAACAAAGGTCATAAAGAAAGATACACAGGAATTGATGTCCTTGAATAATGTCAGTATACTTAATGAAAAGTCTAATATAACTTTTTCTTCTGACCTTAATTTTGAAGTAATTATAAAACACAGAAAATTTCAAAAATAGTACAGATTTGTCCTATCTACCCTTCATTCAATTTTCTCTCACTGGTTACATCTTAAACATAGTATGATATTAAACCAGAAATTTTGCATTGTTATAATGTATGTGTATTTATCTGTCTTTTAGATATTAATATTGTTGCTGGAAGTTGGACTTTTCACAGAACAGGTGGGAGATTAGGTGAGGGTCTCATTATATTTAAAAAATCCAGATTTCTGGTAATTGTTACAAATTACTTTGAGCATGATCCTGTGTTATCATCTGTAAAACTTCTTTCCAGAATGTTGAAGGATTCAAATCCATTTCATGTGGCATCTTCTACTATCCTTGGCTTTAAACCTTACACCATTTGTTGGGCTATTGTGATGTCTCAGAGGTCTCTTTAAGGTTCAAATTACTCAAAAGAGCAAAAGACAAGATGATATCACCTATCTTGTTAAACTTAGTCTTTCCCTTTTAAAATTAATTTGTAAATGACATACTCAATCTAATTTTAGAAAAATGGTACAAGATACATGTATGACACTGTACAATAATTAAAATAATTTTGTGAGATATTTGCTTTTAAAGCCTTAGGTTTTTCTAGAAATTTTTTGAATAAACATATTATCTCTAGATATTCATCAATAAAATCTTAAAATAGTATTCAGATTAATTTTCTTTTACTTTTTATTCCCACCACTGTCAAGGAAAGATATTATGTATCCTCTTGAGGGAGGTCCAAATAGTCATTAAGGAAGTTGAGTAGCTTGGCTTGAGAGTTATTATTTATCATTTTATAGAGCTATAGATGGATATAGAACCAAGGAGAATAAAGAAATGCATTAAACTAAGGGATTTGTTTCCAACATAATCCAGTAAGGAAAAATAAAAATCCACAGCATTGATAGTTTTGAAATACAGGAAGATTTTATAACAATGAAATATCAAGAAATGTTAATATAAGAGAGAGTAAGATCTTAAAAACAACTGATATTGTGACATATAAGAAACATAAAAGTAGCAGAGGAAGAATATAAAGACATCACTCCATAGAAAGGTCAAAACAGAGCTATCTAGGAATGTGAATTTAGAAAAATGTATCCCAGTAAAGAGTATTACATTTCAGGGAAGTCTAGGAATATGTCTCTCCGTCTCTGTATATATGGAGAGAGAGAAATGTGTATAAAGGTGTGTATTTGCAACTACTTGAATGTATGTATATTTGTAGATAAAAAGAAGAAATAAATACAAATCTCCACTGTAGATTCTGATTAGATGAGGAAAAAAACCTCAAGATCATTTACTTAGAATGAATTATTATGTCTCTATAAAAAAAGAAAGGATAGTTTCTTTTAATATTAACATTTATAAGAAACGTACAACTCATCCCCAAAGCAATCAATGTATTTAAAGATTCAGTAGGATTAAATCCACTACATTCAATAATTTGAAATAATGTCCATTATCACTACTAATATATACCATTAATCTGATAATTTCATCTGGTTCTTTCCTACTTCCCATATTTCCCCCACTATATCTATTTTCTTTTCAGATTATGTTCTTGGAACTCCGGAGTTTTAAATGCTCAGATAATAAGGTATTTTCTATATCACATTTCTACTTCTTCCTTTCAGCTTTCAGGTTTCTGACAGTCTACTTAAAGTATTCTTGTCTGCTTGTTATTAACTATCACATCACTCTGTTAATTTCTCCCATAACACAAGCATTAATTATGCTTTATATATTAATACTCAAATTTATTTGGGGCATTTAAATCATTCTCAGATTAAAACATATGCATTTTGAAGCAATTATTTATATTTCTTTCTCTACATATTTTCTTCCTCCATCAAATATTCTTTTGTTTTTATTTTACTCTGCTTCTGTAAGGGTCAGGTGCACCCGGCATGTGCAAATTAGAATTCTATGTTCATCAAAAATATTTGCCTGTAGTTTTCTTTTTTGTTTATGTCCTTTCTTGGTTTTGGCATTAGGATGATACTAGCTTTACAGAAGGATTTGGGAAGGGTTCCTTCTTTCTCTATCTTGTGGAATAGTGTCAGTAGGATTGGTACCAATCACTTGAATATCTGATAGAATTCTGCTGTGAATCTGTCTGGTACTGAACGTTTTTTGTTGGTAAGTTAAACCAGATGGATTCACAGCAGAATTCTATCAGATATCATATCAAACTCGCTGCTTGCTATTAGTCTGTTCAGAGTATCTAGTTCTTTCTGATTTAAGTTAGAAAACATGTATCTTTCCAGGAATTTATCCATCCATCTCCTCTAGGTTTTCTAGTTTATGTGCATAAAGGTGTTCATACTAGTCTTATTTCTTTAGCATTTCTGCGGTGTCTGTTATAATATTTTCCGTCTTGTTTTTAATTGAGCTTATTTGGATTTTCTCTCTTATTTTCTTGGTTAATTCTGCCAGTGGTCTATCAGTTTTATTTATCTTTTCAAAAACCAGCTTTTTGTTTCATTTATCTTTTTTTCTTTTTCTTTTTCTTCTTTTTTTTTTTTTTTTTTTTTTTTGCTGTTGTTTCCATTTCATTTAGTTCTTCTCTGCTCTTGGTTATTTCCTTTCTTTTGCTGGGTTTGTGTTTGGTTTGTTTGTTCCTGTTTCTTTAGTTCCTTGAGGTGTGACCTTAGATTGTCTATTTGTGCTCTTTCAGACTTTTCAATGTAGGCGTTTAGGGCTATGAACTTTCCTCTTAGCCCTGCCTTTGCAGTATCCCAGAGGTTTTGATAGGTTGTGTCACCATAGTCATTCAGTTTGAATAGTTATTTAATTTCCATCTTGATTTCATTTATTTAATTTCTATGTATTTGCATGGTTTTGAAGGATCGTTTTGGAGCTGATTTCCAGTTTCATTCCGCTGTGGTCTGAGAGAGTGCTTGATATAATTTCAATTTTCTTGAATTTATTGAGGCTCATTTATTGGCCCATCATATGGTCTATCTTGGAGAAAGTTCTATCCGCTATTGAGCGTAATGTATATTTTGCAATTGTTGAGTAGAATGTTCTGTAAATATCTGTTAAGTCTATTTGTTCCAGGGTATAGTTTAAATATGTTGTTTCTTTTTTGACTTTCTGTCTTGGTGACTTGTCTAGTGTGGTCAGTGGAATATTGAACTCCCCTGCTATTACTGTGTTGCTATCTATCTCATTTCTCTAGGTCCATTAGTAATTATTTTATAAATTCGAAAGCCCCAGTGTTAGATGCATACATATTTAGGATTGTGATATTTTTGTGTTGGACAAGGCCTTTTATCATAATACAATGATCCTTTTTTTAACTGCTGTTGCTCTAAAGAGATCCAAATACAAAATGGCCAAAAGATATAAACAGGTATTTCACAAAAAGGATATGTTAATGGTAAATGACCATACGAAAAGATGTTCAACACCAGAAGCCAGTAGGAAAATGGAAATTGAGACTACAATGACATATTACTACACACGTATTAGAGCAGATAAAACATATTTTAAAAATGTGACAACATTAGATTCTGGTGAAGATGACAACCTAGATCTTGCACCAGCAAGATTCTTGCACCCATTCTCAAAATAGTTTCACATTTTCTTTAAAATTTCATAAAAGAAAAACATGTATATGTCATATACCTAGCAATCACATGGCTTTTATTCAAAAGGTTACATCTAAACAAAACCAGTACAAGGATGTACATAGCAGCTTTATTTTTAATAACCCCAAAACGAAAACAACCAAAACTCCTTTAAAAGGTAAAATGACTAAGGCAACTGTGGTACATCCCTACCATACAATCTTATTTGGCAACTTAAAAAGAATGGGCAAATTCTTCTAATTTGGGTCTGTCCTGCAAGGAGCTTAGAATTCACTGCATGATCCTAACAACAAATAAAAAGCTAAATAAAATTTTTAAAAGTCAATAAAGCTTTTTAGATATTTCAGAGAAGTGAGATCATGGGGTAAACCACAGTGCCCAGAATTGGAGGAACAACAGACACACACCAAAAAAAAACACTTATCAGAGCAGATGTCTCCTCAGGAACCACTTATCATGGTAAGAAAACCTAAATGGTAATTAGACAATTGCTGGAGGCTCAGTGTGGACAAGTCTGAGAGTTAAAATCTCCAGGGGGATTCAGTTATAAGGAACCCTAATGCTTTTGTGTGTTTGTTTCTAGGAGTTATACTAGATCACCACACTGAATATCAGAAAATAATCCCCTTCTGCTTTGAGCAGAAGAGGGGAGAAGTAACCCCTTTGAAATATACTAGAGCACTCTGTTCTTAAGAAGGCTTTTCCTCAGAAGAAACTATTTTATCAGAGCCTTAACCTGCTAGCTTTACCAGAGTCTAACCCACCTAGGGCAAGTAAAACACCCTACTTCAGTTGCATGTAGCCTACTAAGTGGAGGAAGAGAAATACTAAAAATTCAGCACCTTATACTTACCTTGTCCCACCTAAGTAGGATGAGAGGGAACAAAGAAGCACTGGTGAAGTCCATAGGCCAGGGGCACAAACTCACCAAAAGATTAAGACCTAATAATAAGACTACAGATTGCTTTCCTCCTCCTGCCCCCACATTACAACTGCATTACTAAAGAAAAATTTACTGCCTTTTTTAAAAAAATTACCAAATATGTCATGTTTACCTTCCAACAAAAACTAGAAGGCATACTGACAGGCAAAACAAAAATAAGCCCCACAGAGTGTGAGAAAGCTAAATAAGCATTATAACAGTGTCAGATTTGACAGGAATATTAGAGTTATCCAAGCAGGAACTTAAATTTAATTTAATTTAATTTAATTTAATTTAAACAAATATTACAGTTAATATGCTGAGGGTTTTTATGAAAAAAGGAGACAACATGTAAGAACAGGTAGATAATGTAAGTAGACAGGGGAAAGTTATAAGAAAGAATCAAATAGAAATGTTGGAGATAGAAACACTGTAAAAGAAATGAAGAATGCCTTTGATAGACTTCTTAGTAGATTAGAGGAGATGAGAAAAATATCTCTGACTTTGAAAATATACAAACAAAACAAAACAAAATAAAACAAAAAACCCCTAAGAACAGAATATCCAAGAATTCTGGAACAACTAGTTCCAGAGTTACAAACAGTGTAATGTACACATATTGAGAACACCACCTGTAGAAGAAATAAAGAAAAGAACAAGAGAAATATTCAAACCCATAATGACTAAAAATATCCCTAAAATAATGTCAGATACCAAACCACAAATCTAGAAAGCTCAGAGAATACGAAGCAGCATAAACACCAAAAAACTTACACCTATGTATAATATATTCAAGCTTCAGAAAATCAAAAATTAAAAAAATTTGAACAAAACCAGGGGGAAAAATATCTATAGAGGAGCAAAGATCAGAACTATATTCAACTTCTCAGAAACTATGCAAGCAATTAATGTAGTAAAATATTTAAAGTGTTGACAGATTATGTATGCTTTTGTACAAATGAAATGAAAGACAGCAATGATATAAGAAATGAGAAGAATTAGGAATATTTTGTGAATGTAAAATACTTAATCTAATTGTGAAGCAGTACAATGTTATTTTGAAAGTGGACTTTAGCAGTATAACTGATATGAAAAGATGATAAGAAAGTAGAAAAAATAATTTATATAACGTGCTCAATTAAAACCACCAAAAAAAACAGAAAAAAAGTGTGAAAAAAACAAAATAGAAACAAAGAATAAAGACAACAAATAAAAATCAGTAACAAATATAGTAGATATTAATCCAACCATATTAATAATTAATAGACATGAATTAAAAGAGATTTTTAGAGTGCATAAAAAATAAGACCCAGTTATATGCTATCTACAAGAAACTCTCTTTAAATCCAAGGAACCATAATACAGAAAAAGTAAAGAATGGAGAAAGGTATATCATACTATCTCTAATCAAAATAAAGTGGGAGTAGCTATATCAATTGCAGACAAAGCAGACTTAAGAACAAAGAATGTCATTAGGGATTATGAAAAAATTTGATAACCTAGATAATGGGATTGCTGGGTCAAAAATTTAGAAAGAATTCAATTTAACAACCTAACATTACAACTAAAATAACTGGGAACCAAGAGCAAACCAACCCCAAAGCTGGCAGAACACAAGAAATAACCAATATCAGAGCTGAACTAAAGAAGACAGAGACACGAAAAACATTCGAAAGAGCAATGAATTCAGGAGCTGTTTTCTGAAAAAGAAAAAAAAATGATAAAATAGACTGATAGCTAGATGAATAAAGAAGAAGAGAGAAGATCCAAATAAACACAATTAGAAACAACAAAGGGGAAATTATCACTGACCCCACAGAAATACAAATAACCATCAGAGAATATTATGAACACCTCTATGCAAACAAACTAGAAAATCTAGAATAAACTGATAAATTACTGGACACCTATGCCCTCTCAAGACTGAACCAAGAAAAAACTGAATCCTGGAACAGACTAATAATAAGCTTTAAAATGGAATCAGTAATAAATAGACTATCAACCCAAAAGAGCAAGGACCAGACAGATTCATAGCCAAATTCTATATGATTTACAAAGAGCTGGTACCATTTCTAGTGAAACTGTTTTTATAAATTGAGGAGAAGGGACTTCTCCCAATTCATTCTGTGAGGCCAGCATCATCCTGATACCAAAAGCTGGCAGAGACATGACAAAAAGTGGAAAACTTCAGGCCAATATCTTTGATGAACCTCAATACAAAAATCCTCAAGAAAATAAAAATACTGGGAAACCAAATCCAGCAGCACATCAAAAAGCGTATCCATCACGATCAACTAGGCTTTATCCCTGGGATTCAATTTTGATTTAACCTTCACAAATCAATTATTGTGATTCATCACATAAACAGAACTAAAGACAACAACCACATGATTATCTCAATAGATGCAGAAAAGGCTTTTGATAAAATTCAACATCCCTTCATGTTAAAAACTCTCAATAAACAAGGTATTGAAGGAACATTCTGCAAAATAATAAGAGCCATATATGACAAACCCACAGACAACGTCATACTGAATTGGCAGAAGCATTCACCTTGGAAACCAGCACAAGACAAGGATGCCCTTCTTACCACTCCCATTCAAGGTAGTATTGGAAGTCCTGGCAGGGCAATTAGGCAAGAGAAAGAAATAAAGCATATTCAAACAGGAAGGGATGAAGTCAAACCATCACCATTTGCAGATGACATGATTCTATATCTAGAAAACATAGTCTCAGCTCAAAAATCTACTTAATCTGATAAACAACTTCAATGAAGTCTCAGGATTCAAAAATAAATGTACAAAAATTACTAGCATTTCTGTACACCAACAACAGCCAAGCAGAGAGCCAAATCAAGAATACAATCACTTTCACAACTGCCACAAAAAGCATAAAATACCTAGGAATAGGGCTAACCAGGGAGGTGACAGATTTCTACAATGAGAACTACAAACCACTGCTCAAAGAAATCAGAGATGACACAAGCAAATGGAAAAGCATTCCATGCTCATGGATAGGAAGAATCAGTATCATTAAAATGACCATACTTCCCAAGGCAATTAAATTTGTAAAAAGGAATGGGCTACTGATACAGGCAGTATCTCATCTGAATTACTGTATAATAAAAACCAATCCCCAAAGCTCACACTCTATATGACTATTTATATGGCATTCTCATATGAACAAAATGATAAAGATGGAAACAGATCAGTGTTTCGAGTGATGATGGGGGTGTTGGTAAGAAGAGAGTTACATATGAATAAAGTGAGCAGCCTGAAGGGGACCTTTGTATTAAAGAAATAGCTCTATAGGTTGATTGTCATGGCGGTTACCTGAATTCACACTCACACAGAACTACATGCATACACTATACCAATGCCAATTCCCTTTTTGATATTTAATTATAGTTATGTAAAATATAATCACTGCAGGAAACTTCTTGCAAGGGACACAGAGCTCTCTGTACTTTTTTGTTATTATCATAAATTTCAAAACAAAAAGTAAAAAGAAAAAGGGTAATTTTTGACTATATATTTCTGACTAGTTTTAGTCTAATGACAGGAAATAAAAGATATAATTTTTAAAACTCTCCTTAGAGGTGTTCTGTTTGCAGATGTGTCAGAGGTACCCAAGACTACTGGTTTGAAGATTCCCTGGAGGGATTCACAGAACTCAGCACATAGTTTTACTCACAGCTGTGATTTATTACAGCAAGAGAATACAGAACAAAATTAACTAATAGAGAAGTTGCATGGAGCAAATCTGGGGAAACCAAACACAGTTTCCCAAGGGTCCTCTCCCAGTGGAATCACACAGAATGTGCTTAGTTTCCCCAGCAAGAACATGAAATGTTTTCAACTGTGAAACTTGTTACAGAATCATCACTCACAGTTGTTACTGGGCCTAGTCAAATAGGGGGCCTCTACCTGGTATGTACAAAAATTCCAGACTCTTAGAAGGAAAGTATGTGTTCAGGATATCCCATATTGCTTACCCAAACGGTTTAGACACAGCGAGCAATTCTCACCAGTTAGGAGTGTAGGAACACTCCTGAAATCCAGCTTCCCAGATGCCAGCCAAGGGCTCATTTTGCAAGCAGACATTTTCAAGGATAGCAATTTAAGCCCACTATGTTAACACTTTTCTGTAGAGTAAGGCCATACATATTGTAAAATTAAGCAAATAAATAAACATATATCAAATATAAATGTATGACATTATGAGAAGCAGGCATTCATGTTATGAGGAAACAAATATGGAATGAGTGTCTAGTAAGGCAAGGATGAAATCTGTGGTATTTAGAATTGAACAATAAAAACATGATTTTTAAAAATCTACCTATCAATGTATCTACCTACCCACCCTCCTACCAAACTACTGACCTATAGTTCTTTTGCTAAAATGATCCAAGTGGAATATCAACCCAATCGACATTAATGCATCAAGCAAATATATCTTGCTTCTCCAAACTATTCTTCATTTAAGAGAACACATAAGTTTTGAAGAAATAGTTGATTTGAAGGATGGTGCAGAGAAAGTACAATATAAACTTCTAACACTTCATTATGCCAGAAAGTAAGAAAATACTATTAAAAGGGGAGGGATTCAAGTCAATGTGAAAATGTTTGCACTAGCCAATTATGGAACAATTATGGAATGGATTATAATCCACTGAATATGAGCCCATAGTGATTTTAATTAAGTACATAAATAAATAAATAAATAAATAAATAAATAAAGTAGGTATAAAAATAATAGATTAAAAAAATCTCCCTGCACCAATTTTTTTATTCTTATTTCAGACAAGAATAGTCAATGAATGCCAAAACTGTCAGTTAAAATATGATGGGAATGGAATACTTACATAGTATCAGAGAATCTCAACAGGCTACTTTTTTGTTGATATAAAAGATCCCACCTACATTAAATACATCAAATTAACACACAACCACTGGAACTTATGGATTATTACCCCCGCTGCCATATGTTGTGTTAAATTTTGGCCAAAAATGTGTCATCTGAATCTAATCATGTGAAAACAAAGAGAAATCCATGTATTCTCCTAAAAGTGCCTGTGTTATGAGATGCAAAGAAAAGGTGAGGAATTGTTTATGGGTAAATGTGGCTAATGAGGCACACAAATAAAAGCATTATCCTGGATCAATTAAAAATATTATATATAGATATAGATATAGATCTCCATATAAATATATATGGAGATCACTGGGACAATTGAAAGAATTGGAGTATAGTGAATTTGATTTAATTATTATATCGATAGTAAAGTTTCCGAACATTTTAATTGTACTGTGAACATGTGATAGAATGTCTTTGTTCCTATGAGGTACAGGTTGAATTATTAAGGGATAATTGGTTGTGTCTGTAACTTACTCTCAAATAGTTCAGTCAAAGGACAGAAATGTCAGAGAGATAGAGAGAGGGAGACAGGAGAAAAGGAGAGAGAAAGAGGATAAAAGAAGATACAGTAAAGATGGAAAAATAATGAAAATTGGCAAATACACATAAAGGTGTACAGATGTTTGATGAACAGTTCTTGCAACCTTTATATAATTTTCAAAGCTTTTAAAAAAATGGCAAGCTTTTAAATAAAAGCAATTTAGGAACTGTTTTTCATACACATGGTAAATTAATGAAAATAAAGCTACAGAGTTTTTAAATGTCATTAAACAGTGAATATATTGACTGGGCCTAATTTATAGGAGTGGAAGTCAAGTCATGGAATTTTCATATTCTTTTTAAATTATGTAAATTAAATTAGAAAGTGAAAATATTAAGCTACCATCTGGCCCAGTTACTTGAAAACATTTTCATTAACTGATAAATTACTTTATTAGTTTTATGTAAGTAGCTTTTGCTTTTATAAAATGTACAGCTGACTCATAGATAATCAAAGTCCTACTTGAGCGTAAGTGTTATGTCACACAAAGGCCTAAAGGGGGCCCCATTGAGAATCTAAACCAAAGGATTCTCTTGGCATCTCAAGGTATCTTAGTGCTGGATTAAGGCTGATGTCTAGGAATCTACACATGATTCACAGAAAACAAATTGTCTCATTCCTCATTGGTAAATTTAGTTCTCTTCCCATTAACGTCTTTGAGGAGGATTGTAATTGGTGATGAGTGTATGTTAAAGGGGCTCCTTAAGCAAGCCCAGAGAATGCCACAGGACAGAATTACCACCTTTCATAAATCTTGATATAAAAGTAAAAACATGTATTTCAACATATTCAAATGTATCATACTCTCACATTACCTCTCTAAGATTTCTCACCCAAAGTGTTTCCTATAGGAGAGAACCAAACAGACAGGAAAGAACAATAGGAAAATTCACTTGCCAGAGTTTGAAAGGGAAGTGTCCTGGCAATAGAGCATCTGTCAGGCCCTGTGTATCCAGACTCTTAGATCTCCAGCCTGGCTTGCCAGCCTGGGCTTTTTTATCTAGTCTCAGAGAATATGAAGTACTTAGGTCACCACATTATTTTGTGTTTGGGAGTTTACAGCTCTGTCTATAGATTCCCCCGCTCAGACTTTTGACATTGCAAGCAGCTAACAATACTCACATATCATGCTTTATAATAGCACTTGTAGGTGCCATCCTACTATCCTGTGTGGAACATTGGAATAGGTGGCTAGAGTATCTTAAAAGAGTTCCATTAGCAAACAAAGTGAGTGCATAAGTCAGAGTAACATCTTGGAACCCCAATTTACCCTCCATATCATTTACATATGACAGGGAGAGCAATGCAGCAACCACCTTAAGATTACAAAACAAAAGCCAAACACAGAACCCTAATGAATTGTGAGATGCCAAAACCCAGTATTTCTTAAGATTTAAGTCTCAGTCAATTTCTTCACACAAAATAGAGTGAAGATTAGTCTGAGGCAATCAGTGCACAAGCCTAGACAACATGATTTGGGCATAGTTTTGCCAAAGTCTTTCCCTATTTATTACAGAAGGACTTCATTTGTATGACATCTACCTCAATTTGAAACAGTTTTTTAATGCAGGGAAAGACAGACCTAATGTAAGCTTACATACACAAAATTAATGGCTATTTCAGGTGGATTTTCGAAAATATATGCATATCTAAAATGAGAAAATAACATTGGCTAGCATGCTATGTTTTCAGCAATATAGTATGAAAACTTACTCTGTCCTATTTTGGGGCTTAAAAATAATACTAGATTTCAAAAGAAAATTTCAATTCGTTGAACAAAAATTCATAATTTTCTTATGAGATTATTTATTTGAAATTATCAGTGCCTTACTGTAGAGACTGGGAGGGAATAGATAAAAAGTAGAAAAAGATCCAAACATGTAGCTATGTAGGATGAATAAATCTGGAACTCTAATGTATAGCATGAGGAATATAGGTAATAATGTTGTATTGTATACTGAAAACTTGCTAAGAGAGTAGATTTCAGGGGATCCTACTACAGCAAAGTCACTGTTGAAGGTGATAGGAATGTTAATTTGCTTACACTGTGTATGCGTATCAAAATACCATCTTGTACATCTTAAATATATCCAATAAAAATGGGCTTAAAAATAAATATTTCATAAAACAAAGTATTTGGTAAAAATTATTTTACTTTAAAATTTCATCTTTCTTATTTAAAATAGTTTTTAAAGTAATATTATAATGGAAAATTTTACAACTACCATAAAATCTTCTTTGAAAACTTCAACACACCTGAATAAATATCCACCAAGATAATATTGTAACTAAGAATATAAAAATAATGGTATCACAGCCTTTCTTGGAACACGATGAAGTTATTTTCCTTATGCTATTTTAACCTTGTATAAATTAATTGAGTTCTTCCCTGAAAAGCATTGACTGGGCTTCAAGATGCTCAGTTAATACTCATTCAGTTTTAATTAGTTACATATATTAAAATATCAGAAAATCATATGAATAAAATGTATCATTCTTCCATATTTTACTACCTATCCATGAACCTCCAGCTTTTCATGAATAAAACTTGTTTCCTGTTGGTTTTTGTTCCAATATGGCCTAAGAAGCAAAAGAATCTCTAAACATCCCCAGAATACTTTGCACTGATACACGTGACAGTTTCTATTATTGTCTCAAAAAAATAGTATGATTACTTTATGATTATTTATATGTGACTTTGCTAGAATTGAACATTGTTAGTTGATATATAACAGAAATAAACATATATTAATAATTTTTCAAGTAAATATTTTCTTTGATAATGATGCTACAACTATAAGAAACCGAGTACATTTCATGGCTGTCACCAAGCCCTTATGCAGCTGTCCAAATTTTGAATGTGAGGGGATTAAAGTAACACAGACAGAAATGCAGTATGTATAGGTAGTAGAAGCCTGAATACTTCTTTGTTTAAACATAGCTAGATTTGCAATATTTCCATGTTAATCATACTGATTTATAATTAATTTGGTGACACAATTCGCAACTTTAATAGTACTTTTTAAAAGTTAGGCTATCAAAATACAGAATATGGCTACTATATTGGTAAAGACTGACATCTTCAGTTAAACAAACACTATCTGAATCTGGTAAATATATCATGAAGCAAATTTCCCAAAAGTGAGTAATGACTAAAAATGAGAAATTTTTGAAATATACAACTACTATATTCTTTTCTGTATCTTCCCCAGAATTAAGGAGAGTTTGGGGACAGGTTGAGGGGAAAGATAAATACAATGCAGGGAAAGTATATTGTTTGCTATAATTTTTCTGAGATTTATCCACCCTTCTTGGTATCAGAAAGGAGGGACTAGTGAGTGACTTCTAATTAGAATAATTCTAAATTGTAAGCAAACTGAAATGAAATATGGCATTAACATGAGTTAGTAATTAGCTCTTGTCCTATTATTGATGTTTTCTCATCATCACTACACAAAATGGCAGAATCCTGGCTTAACTTATGACGTTTTTTATCTTTATCATCTTTATATATTGAAAATTTTTCTAGATGAGTCATGAAAGCTAAATGTGTGTGTGTGTGTGTGTGCGCGTGTGTAATATAACTGTATTTCGAACATATTACTAATTTTTGAGAAATCTAAATGTCTAACTGAAATTTATACTTGTGTCAACGAAGGACAGTGCCTGGTTCAGGAAATTTCTTGTGATTAGATATTATGACTGTATCACAACTACATACCTTTTGCCACACTGACAAACTATGCATTTCCTCAATGTGAATTCTTTTCAACAGGATAAAGGAAACATTATTACTCAATCAGATCTTCTTAGTTAAAATATGTTAATTATATCATAAATATAGACATTTTAAAATAAGTATTTCAAAAGAGTAGAACTTAAATATCCTTGATGCTAGACTCTAAAGCAAAGTTGGCAAGCATATTGAGAGACTTTAAGTTTATTCTTAATGATGCTCCATTTCCAAGACATGCTGAGACATTCTTAATATTTGTCCACCTTCTCGTGTATCTAAAAAAAAAAAACCCAAATTTATCAATGTCTTTTACATTATCCCCCAAAACTACATATTTATATTAATATTTATATTAATATTTCGTCAGTTATATTACTTAATTTTTCTAGGCATACTATGTTCTGATGTTATTTGGCCAAATGCATGTAGCTACTGTGAAAGAATAAATTAAACAAAAGTTAATTATGCAAGATGATCTTATTCAAGGTCATTGAATTATTACTGAAATAGTGGGTAGAGGCAGAACTCAGTATGAACTAAGCTCTGCTTAAACAAGTTTCCATTAATCAACCCTCTTCACCCCTCCCTTCCCATAGAAGAAATAAGTTCTAGTGTTAAATAGCACAGTAGTGGTACTCTAGCTAACAGTAATATGTATTTCAAAATAGAAGAGAAGATTTGAAATGTTCCCAACACACAAAAAGATGCATATTTGAGGCGATAGATACCCTAAAAACTCTGATTTGATCATCACACGTCATATGTATGTTTCAAAATATCACATGAACTCCATAAATATGTACAATTATTATGTATCAATAAACAAATAAAAACAAAGGGCTAGGAGTTTTTAAAAGCTGAGGCAGGAGGGTGAGTTATAGACCATTTGTGTTTGTTTACTGCCTTTACCCAAAAGAAGAGTAGACTTTCCCTTTTTGGTAGAGATCCTTTGGGAGGCAGTTCCCTGCAGAAGTTAGGCCCCTATTTTCCTATAGAAACTGAAAGATAGGGGCACTATCTTCCTTAATATTACATTTCAAAGGAGTGCCTCCCAGGTCTTTGAGAAAGACATTCTTGAGTTGTAAAACTGGCAAGAAGCTTTTAAAAAGATTTACACCTCAAAGGAACAGAGGAATGAATTTACAATGACAAGATTTATAAAGTAAATGCTCTTCAAAAGAAAGAAAACCAGGGGTCAGGGGCTTTGAGGCAGAAAGAAGCCTGTTGAAAGTTTGGTCCAGCTGAGAGAAGCTGTAAGGCCTTCTTGATGATCACTGTGATTTTGCTCATAATTAAAACTCAGTCTCCAATGGTAGTAATTGGAGTTGCTGAAATGATTCTGGGGAAATAGCTGTGGTATATTCAAATCACTACTCCTGAATTGTTTTCTTCTCTTACACAAAATGAGGATGTTGGCCATAATTATCTGTCGATTTAATTCCAATTTAACATTCTAAAGTCCTATTTTTCTAAGATTATTGCTGGTTTATATTCTCTTATATAAAGAAGAAGGAAAAAGGTGAGAAGGAATGAATATCAATTGCTGCTTGATAAAAGCATAGCTGAAAATAAAAATATATAAAAATAGTATTAATAACAACAGCAGATGATCAAATGTTCAAATCTTTAACAAGAAGAAAAGCTAGGTGTCTATAGTGCTACTTTCCAAAACAACTTTGTTTTCATGTAAAGTTCACGTCAATTATGTCGCGATAACTTGCTTGTATTGTTAATGATGATCTTTTTCCATGAGAAATGCTGATAGCTGATCTTATTGCCTTTTCACACTTTCCACCAGATTCTCAAGTTTCATCTAGCGTAAATGTTGTAGAAATTTGTGTGAAGTACTTTCTGATTAATCATTAGACTTACATGTTTCTAAATTAACTAGACTATCATTAGCCAAATGGCCTTTCAAGGGTTTGCGCTCTTTCTAATTACATCCTGCTACTATAGTACCCAGGTATGTCACTCACAATTTTCCCTCAATTTTCATAGGGACTTCATTTGGGTATGCCAAGTTTATTGCAAACTTGAATAAGTCTTTTGAAGATCTATAGTTTAAAATTAAGCAATACAAGCTAAGCATTTCCTTTGGTTTCTGACAGATAATGATATGAATAAGGCAATACGTTGTTTTTTTCTTTCTTTCTTTAAACAAATTTCATTTGACTCATAACTTGTTTCTTTTCTTGTCATTTTAAACTTTGGTTTCTAGCAGAGTAAAGAATAATGGAAATAGCTGAGAAATTAAATGCCTATATTCTGATTCAAATGCCAATTCAATTCTAAGAGCTTTGAAAGATGCAGCTGCTTTGAGAGATAAGGAATTAAAGGATACCTCATGGTATCTATTAAAACTATGATTTAAAATATAGAAGGCCAAATCCTGCAACATCAAAAACTGTCTATTATCAAAAAATTTAAAGTAGTAAATGCAGTATTTTAAAAACTCATAATATGAACAATATGAATATAAAGTTGACAATTTTTGTGGTGCATTTTAGTCTATACATCTCAAATAGTTTCTTCCTGTACTCTACTATGTATTACAATCCTTTTTAAATATTTTTTCACCAGCAATATTTTAAAAAGCAAACAAAAAGTGTGAGTAAAAAATTCCTTCTCTAAAATCATTATTATTCCTTTTAATAAAACCAGAGTTGTGGTATTAATTAAGAATGGATGTCCACATCCCAATTTGTTGTTTTCCTCTGTAACTTCTCAGCCTCATTCATGAAATCTTTAAAAACTTATAGTTTATAAATCAGTGGTGCCTATTATAGTCATGCTTCATATGTGAATGACACATTTAATAACCTTAATATAATAATAACTGATAATAATTCACAGAATTATGGTATGAATCAGGCACTAACATCCTTTGTCCTGGCCTCCATAGAGGGCCTTGCATATTTGCAATCATCCAAAAACAAATTAATTTAATAACGTACAGAATCCGTTGTTTCTTCAGATCAGGTACCCAGAACTAGAACAACACTACTCATAATCCTAAAACGTTTTCTTTGGTGACTAATACTCTTCAGTTTCCAGAGTACTTCTTTCTATACCTCTAACTTTATATCCTTGGAAAACAGGATGACTGGGTTTCATTGCTGGGATAGTTTGTGGATTGAGCCTGTGCTGATATTGAAATAGACAATTGATAGGAGTGTAGGGAAAGATAGTTCAATTAGTGGAAATGAGAAGACGAATTAACTTGTCAAATATTTTTCAACACAAATGCAATAGATTTGTGCAAAACAAAATGTTGTTCCTCAATAGTACATACAATCTTCTTGTTTGTTTGTTTCTGTTCATGATTCAATAAGTAGTTCTGGATATAATCAAGAATTAGCATTGCACTTGTAGGCTTTGCACACAGTGACTGAGAAATGTTTTGTATCCATTAACTTAAATTACCTTTATGCTTGTATATGCGGGAGGCCTAGGTAGAAGGTGTATGAAGAGTAGTAATAATTTTCTACACTGACAAGTAATTGTATACTGAATAACATTTTTATACAGTTTACTAACACATATTTAATTTCTCTCAAGTGAATTTAAATATCCAGATTTATTAAATAAATTTGATTTAAATATTAACTTTTAAATTTTTTATTTTATTTATCTTTAATAATATATAAGTTCAGTAAACAACGAGCATTTTTGATTAGAATAAAATAGTTCTTGAAATATATATGAATAGTTTTATTTTTCCAACGTGTCCCATTGTGTTCAATTTGTTTGTCAAGAAACATATAATCACATTTTAAATACAATTAAATGTTTTGTTGCAACAATCATTTTGATAATTGAGAATGAGTAAAAATCAAGGTCATTATAGAAAGAACAAAACACAAAAACACAGTTTAGGACAGAAAAACAAAGCAACAAAATAAATGTTGTTGTCATAAGAGCATTTAAGCCAGGATAAAAAGACATAATATATTTTGTTTATTTCACAGTTTTTTAAAACTTGATTTATAACTTCTAAATATTGAGACATTTGGTAAAGCAGGTTCTAGTGATATTGTTGTCCTAGACACGGCAAATTTTAACAATGACACTGAATACCTTTGTATTTACATAAGTCAAATTGCTTTGTCTGAAAACGGTATGTTCTGTACTGAACTTTCCTTCCTTTGTCTTTTTGAATGTTGTTTTTATGAGTATTATCAAGTTAAGTGAGAGTGTCTATCAAGGAAGAGAGAGTGATCAACTATGAAAAATGATGCCCAAAGGCCAAATAAAATGATCATTAAATTTAGCAACATAGAGGCTGTTGCTGGCAATTAGTAAGAATATTTTAATGGGTAGAGGTTAGATGTGGAATGTATAGGTTTAAGAAGGAATGGATAAAAGTACTAGATACTGTGAGTTTGATTGAGTTTTACTTCAAAGGGGAGAAAATAAATAGAATAATGCCTTGTTGAAATAAAAAAATAAGAGTAAAGATGAGACAAAAAAGTAATAGCATGGCAGCATGCAGATGAAAATTATTCAGTAGCAGGAGAGGTGGAGGCTATGGAAGGACTGGGATAGGATTATTATTGCCCAGTCCTAGTTACAAGTGGAAGAAGGATTTAACATAGGAGCATAGAGAGTCATTTACAGAAACAAACAGGAAAGATTAGTATGTAGATATGAAAGCTGGTACGTGGGTTATGCCTATAGCCCTATTCTGATTTATTCAGTGCAGTAGTAAGCAATATTTTGATCTCAGAGCAAAAATAATAATTCTACCTATTTTCTAGGGTTGTTGAGATGACTAAATGAGTTTATACATGTAAGAAACTTAGAATGCTGCATGGCATATTGATATCATCTAACATGTTAGCTACTGTCACAGACATTAATTTATTCCTATAAATATGTCTGTTGTTAATATCATCAAACTGTTTTGGAAGAACCTAGTTTTTCAAATTTTCTTGAAAGGCATGATTTAAAAATTTTTTAGATGAGCAGTATTGTAAATGAGATATTTTGAATAATAAATACATGGTTTTTTTTTTTTCCTTTTGGTGTATCTCCTTTTTCAGCATCTGACTCTTGCTATTTAGTTCATTTTCCTGGCCTCTGTCACTTCCTTTCCTGTACCAGGTTCTGTCCTCATTGCAGTCTTATTTCTTCCTAAGTGCTGATATCAGTATATGGCCTAAGTGAAAACATATAACAAGTGTAAAATACCAAATAGAGTTATCTTGTAATTAAAACCTATATATTTTGGCACTCAAACACACAATTGGTTTCTTTGGACTTTTTAAGATTAATGAAAATGTGAAACCATAATGATGTTCTCCCTTGTCTTTTATTCATTTGTCACACTGAAAAAAACTTTATTCATCTAAATCTTGCTTCTATTAATAAAAATGGCAATTGTGCTACATTTAATCAAAGAGAGTTGTATAAACAGTATTTTCAGTGACAGGGATGAACTAACTAGTGTTTTACCAAGTGTTAGGTTTTCTATCTGTCCTCTAAAAGGTGGTTTTAACTGCAGTGTCCATGACCAGAAAGCATTTTAGCATAACTGCATAGGTTGGAAAGCCCTTGCAGCTGTGTAATCAACATTTTGCTTCCATGTTTCACCAACTCAGTGGGAAGACTATCAAGTGAGGGGATTTGTCATTAATCATCACTAGTGCAGAGATGCTGATTCTCTAAATTTAGTACGCACATTTTTTGACTTTTAATTTTAAGTAAACTAAGAAGTTAAGATCCTCCAAAAATTTTGCCTTCTATTATTTTACATATGAAGTCGCTACCCCTTGTACGAGATGGGGTTTAGAAACAAGCCTCCTAGATGTTTTAATAATTGTCTCCTAACTCTAGTCTGCCAATAATTTTATTTGACAGAATAAAAAAAAGACATTTTCTCTTACATGAGTTAAAGCATTTAGAATAACTTTACTTTTATAATTATATGCATACGTTTATTAACATATACTCCTGGCAATTAGTTAACATATGCCTCCTACTTTTTGGATGATATAAAATACTTTGGGTTTTAATTTATTTAATATGCTTAAAATTCAGTCTTGTTAAAATTCTTTTTTTTTTTTTTTGAGACAGAGTCTCACTCTATCACCAGGCACCAGGCTGGAGTGCAGTGGCGTGACCTCGGCTCACTGCAACCTCCGCCTCCCGAGTTCAAGCAATTCTGCTGCCTCAGCCTCTCGACTAGCTGGGACCACAGGCGCGCACCACCACACCCAGCTAATTTTTTTTTTTTTTTTTCTATTTTTTGTAGAGACGGGGTTTCACCATGTTGGCCAGAATGGTCTCAATCCCTTGACCTCGTGATCCGCCCGCCTCAGCCTCCCAAAGTGCAGTCTTGTTAAAATTCTTATCACATGGTTCTACTTATCTTTCTGTGCTACCTTCAACTTTAAGTCTGCTTATTCAACCTCTTTGACACAGGAGACCATTTAAAATCTACCACTTGCCTGAATTTGTGGCTTCCCTTTGGAGTCAAGAGGTGTCCAGACTAAATGAAAGTTTAAATATGCTACTGGCTACTGGCCTGAATCATTCCAATTTTTCTACTTAGGTCATCATTACCTAAGCATAGAGAAGCAGAAAGAGCAGCTTTCTTTGTATTTGATTATCTATATGTTTTCCTTATACAAAATGAAAGTTTTAGGAAAAGAAGTTAATGATGCTGCTGATAAAGTTCCTGTAGGACTTTACTCATCAATCAAAGATAAATAATCGTGTCTCTATTGTTTATTCCTTTTGTAAGTATGTATCTCTAATTATTTTGCTTCATGTGGAGTCAACAGTATTGATTCTTGCTTCTTTGTCTGCATTTAATATGCTTTATCTGCTCTTTGACCTAACATCAATAATTATCTTGCTCTTGTATTAATTTGAAACCATTTTGTTCCAAAGGAAAATTTCTACTAAACCAGTTTATAATTGAACTGCCATATAATGAATTATCTAAATGCAATGAGAAGGTTGTAATTGTCTAGGAAGAAAATTTTGATTAAATTTATGATTAAGTTTGAAATATATTTAAAAAGTCATAGGTACAATGACATTACATATTAACCTTCTGATGAAAATATTTTTTGAAATGAATAATAGATGTTCCATGATGTTATTTTTTTTCTTAAATATTTCTTTCTCTTATTGCTTGCATTATTCATGTTACTCTCTATTTCTGGGTAATCTCAGATTTAGGATGTTGATAGCAAAGAAACATTTGCATCAGTAGAGACACCATAAAGATTATCTAGACTAAGGCATAATATGGACAAAAGAGCTGAGGCTCAGAGAGAGTGAGAAACTTACTTGAGGTCACACTTTAAGCAGTTAGTGGAACACTGGGTCTAAAATCCAAGATTCTTAATTTGAGGGCTTCTGTATTTCCTTCTGTGTCATTGTGCTTTCCCTAAAGTGGTAATAGAAATAAAACAGTAGAATGGATTGTTTGAGAGTAGGAAATTAAAACAAAATTTTAAAACGATGTGAAAATATTTTGAAAGCCATTTAAAAAAAAAACTAGAAAATTATATCATTCAATTGTATATTGTATCTCAGTTTATAAGAACATGATAAAACATAAATGTACTTAGGTTTATATAATTGTTAATTAGTCAATAAGTCTTTTTATATGTGAAAAACTTCATTTTATATCAATAAATTGAAGCTAAAAGTTACAATAATTTTTTCAAGGTAACAAGTACAATAATAAATAAATTACACACACTTAAAGAAGACAGAGTTGTGATATAGTAGTAATAAATTATTATTTTGGTTTTGTTTGTAATGGAAAGTCAAATTTTTATTTCTGGTCTCTTCTTCAAGCAATCTTATATTACCAAACTCTTGGAAGTTTATATGGCTGCTGAGAGAACATGTAGGAGAACAAGTGACAGCACAATTAGACCCTAAGTGAAACACATCTTTTTTTTTTTTTAATGGAGGTCAGTCAGATTTTTATAATGTGTAAATTCTTTTTTTTTCTTTTTTGTATATAACAGTGGCATGCTTAGGTAGGTCCTGATAGAAAGTAGCCTTTTCTTCTGTCTATTAAAAAAAAATCTTTTCACTCAAAATGATGAATCAATCCTTTCATCACAGTAAGGAAATGTGTAAGCCAGCAAAATTCTAGACAAGGCTCATTATTTTATTTAAATGAGTCTTAAATATATGTTTATCCATGCCTATGAACACTGTAAAACTAAATAAAAAATTTTAAAATGTAAGATTTGATTTTGTCAGCTATATTACTTATCCCAGAAGTCAATTATATACCTTGAGGTACAATGGAAGTGCAATGCATTTATTGCTAGGCTAGTTGATAAAAATCAATCTATGAGGTAGCATTTTATATTGAAAATTAATATTGAATTTAGAACATTGAAAAGTAATACTCTGACTCTCCTAAATACAGATAAAGTAAAATGTTTATAGTTTTCTGTATGACACCTTATTTAGTACATCTTGTGCATAGTAAGATTTCAGGGTCAATGAGGAAAGTTAAAAATAACATAAGAAAAGGCAAAAAAACAAGGGACCAGACATTCTCCTTTTAAGATAACTGTTGATTCAAGTGGCAAGTGTGTGTGTGTGTGTGTGTGTGTGTGTGTGTTGGTGGGGAGTGAGCATAAAGTGATTGGGAAGTAGATAATTCTGATGTCCTTTTGCTTGCCTTTAAGATTTAATCCACTCAATTTCAGCATGCCTTTTATAACTTTAACACATTTAAATGATATGTTTGTTATGGGAGTTAAGATAAATAATACATGTGAAACACATCACCAACTATGTCAGACTGAATAAATGTTTATTAGATTTGAATTGATCTAAGCCTTGTTTGATCTGACTCTCATACACCATGTATTTGGTAACTCTAAAAAACTACTTGCCTGTCTTCTGCTACCAAATCATACAATGAATAATAGAAATTTTAAATGATACTTACTCAAGCATCAAGTTTTACAGTCAGCTCATGATATGTTTCAGCTCTGTGTTCCTACCAGAATCTCACCTTATATTTTCCATAATTCCCACGTGTTGTGGGAGGGACCCTGTGGGAGATGATTCAATCAGGGGGGTAGGTCTTTCCTGAGCTGCTCTTGTGATAGTGAATGGGTCTCATGAGATCTGATGGTTTTTAAAATGGGAGTTTCTCTGCACAAGCTCTCTCTTTGCCTACTGCCATCCATGTAAAATGTGATGTACTCCTTCTTATCTTCTGCCATGATGTGAGGCCTCCCCAGCCATGTGGAATTATAAATCCACTAAACCTCTTTATTTTGTAAATTACTCAATCTCAGGTATATCCTTATCAGCCATTTGAAAATGGACTAATACAGCTCATAAATATATAAATGATAGAATTCCTTTGTACTGTATTTTAAAAAAATTTTTACAAAAAGTATATTTTCTTACAAGTAATTTGGAAATTACTGTATTATACTTTCAATGTTTAATTCAAAACATTAAGAATGATTATTCAGCCAGCAGGGGGGCTTGTGTCTGTTATCCCAGCTACTCTGAAGGATGTGACAGGAAGATGGCTTGAGGCCAAAAATTTGAGGCGCAGTGAGGTATGATCATGCTACTGCACTCCAGTATGGGTGACAAGAGTGAGACCCTGTCTCTAAAAATACAATAAAATGCAATACAGTACAATACAATACAATACAACACAATACAATACAATATACGTGTTAGTACCATTTTCCAAAGATAAAATTTATGTTAAATGTTTAGTTCTAGAAATTTTGAGCAATATGTTCATAATGATGGCTGTGGTTGCCACAAAGTGCCTCGTTTACATTTAAATACTGTTAATGTGTCATACATACAGATGGAGGGGGTGGAACTGTTCACTAAAGTGTGGGCTTTAATTGTAGTGTTTGGCAGAGTTGCCTTCTACCTGCCAGTTCACAAGTTAAACCTGTTTTCATATAGAATATATATATACTAAAAAATTGCAGTCTGTTAAACATCCTTATTCTGATTCAGCCTCTTCAGCTACTCTTGTGCTATGCAGCAGTGGCTCTATGTGTAAATGCTATGTACTGAGGTTACACAAAAATACCAATATGATATATACAGTATAATGCCTCATACCAATCACATGTCCATTTGTTATTGTGCTTGTTAAAAACCCTTTATCTCTCAGTGTTATGAACTCTACTTAAAACTGAAAAAAAAATAAAGGGTATTCAACTAGGAAAAGAATAAGTCAAATTGTCCCTATTTGCAGACAACATGATCTTATATTTAGAAGACCCCATTGTCTCAGCCCAAAACCTCCTCAAGCTGGTAAGCAACTTCGGCAAAGTCTCAGGGTACAAAATCCATGTGCAGAAATCACAAGCATTTCTATACACCAACAACAAACAGAGAGCCAAATCAT